>PVJL010011149.1:0-44593 GCA_004026885.1 Lyroderma lyra
CCCCCCCCCTCTCCCCCTCCCTCCCTCCCTCCCCGTCCTCTGTGATTCCTGAAGCACTGCTTGAAGGCCAGCATTACCCTGAGTCTCCATCCCCAGCATTTACCTAAGTGTCTGGCACAGAGTAAGTGCTCAACAAATCTTTTTGAAAGAATGAATGAATGATGTGAGTTTTGTTATTTACATCTCACCATTAAGAAGTTAGTCTCCAAAATTGTAAACTTTTTATTTTTGAAGGAAGGCCATTTTGTCCCTTCTTAGTACCTTTCTAATGAAAGATTCAATTTTGAGTTAATGCAGTTCCATTCACATTATATTTCTTAATTCATTATTTATTTCTCTCCTATATGCAAGAGCATATACGTATTACAGGAAATCAAAGTTCCAAAATGAGAGTCAAAGTGATACTGTCTCCTAACTTTGTTTCAAAACTTAAGTTTTAAAACTTAATCTTAAAATGAGCTATTTTCCAACCTCTCCTTTTTCTCTGTAGGTTCCTAAGGGTTCAAAAGTCACCTGAGAAAATAGTAATAATAAAATAAGAATAATAATACTAGTTTAAAAGTATTACATGCATTATAAGTGGTAATATCTGTTTTCTTGTCTCACATGAAGTAGCTGGTGTACTCCTCACACCAACCCTATGAGGTCGATATTATTTCATCCCTGTTTGACAGATGAAGAAACTGGACACTTGGAGATTAAGTAATTTAGTTAAGGTCACACAATTAGTGAAAAGAGGACATAAAGATTGTTTTCAAACTCAGTCATCTTATAGTAGAATATTTTAAAGGAGATGACATATTACATGTTGATGCCTGTACTTCCAAAACGACTAATAAGAAAGAAAAAAAATAAAAATAACCTATGTCTAGGCTATGAGAGGATTAAGGGGAGATGAAAGATTCTCACATATGCATTTGATTCTAATTGCATATCCCCATTATGCTTTAACAAAGTGTAGTATAAAAAGCCAGATTTGTAAAGTCATTTCTGTTTTACCCTTGTCTCAATACTCATATTGCAAAAGTCTTTGACTAACTAACAGAGTTGATATACAAGGGCAAGCTGATAAATTTTGTCTCCGCTGTACTATTTTTTTGTCACATTATACATAGGTAGATAGAACTGTTTCTATGCAGTACCATGGTATCTTCCCTCCATCATTCTTGATCTTGCACACACAGATGCTTACTTTTTTCACCCAGTGCACAGCAAAATGGAAGAGTGTACACACATTCGGTTCAAACAGCGTGCTGTTACTGAATTCTTTAACACTGGAAAAAGGAGAAAAGAAAAAGAAAAAAATATGAATAATAAAATGGCACTGACTATATGCCTATCTACAATTACTTTAAATGTAAATGGATGAAATGTTCCAATCAAAAGTCATAGGGTGGCTGAATAGATAAGAAATCAAGAACCTTACATATACTGCCTATGAGAGACTCACTTCAGATCCAAAGTCACACACAGACTGAAAGCAAAGGGATGAGAAAAGGATAGTTCATGAAAATGAAAACAATAGCTGGGGTATCAATACTTAAATCAGACAAAATAAACCCTAAAACAAAGGCTACATATAAGAGACAAAGAAGGACCCAGTAATCCCAGTTCTGGGCATTTATTCAAAGAAACCCAAAACCCTACTTCTAAAGGACATGTTCACTGCAGCATTATTTACATTTGCCAAGATATGAACAACTGGTATGTCCATGAAAGGGTGAATGGATAAAGAAGAGGTGGTACATATAGACAATAAAATATCATTCAACCATGAAAAAGAATGAAATCTTACCATCCGTCACAACATGATTGAACCTAGAGGGTGTTATGCTGAGTGGAGTAAGTCAGACAGAGAAAGACACATGCAATATGACTTCAGTTATATGTGGAATCTAAAGAGCAAAATAAAAGAACAAACAAAACAGAAGTAAACTCATAGATACAGAAAACATGTTGGTGGCTGCCAATGGGAGTGGGGGTTGGAGGGATTGCTGAAAAGGGAGAAGGGATTAAGAAGTACAAATTGGTAGTTACAACATAGCCATGGGGATGTAGGGTACAGCAAAAAGAGCATTGTCAATAATATTGTAATAGCTATGTATGGGGTCAGATGGGTGCTAGATTTATTGGGGTGATCACTTCATAAGTTACAGAAATGTCTAGTCACTATTTTGCATACCTGAAACTAATATAAGCTTGTCTGTCAACTCTCATTGAAAGACAAAACATTATTTTTTTAAAATGGGCAAAGGACCTAAATAAACATTTCTCCAAAGAAGCTACACAAATGGCCAATAGGTACGTGGAAAGGTGCTCAGCGTCACTAATGATCAGGAAAAGGCAAATCAAAACCAGAATGAGATATCACCTGTTAGGACAACGATTATTCAAAAAATGATAAGTGTTGGTGAGGAGTGGAGAAAACAGAACTCACACCCTGTTGGTGAAAATGTAAATTGGTGCAGCTATTATGGAAAACAGTATGGATGTTACTCAAAAAAATAAATATAGAACCACCACATTACCTAGCAATCTCGCTTCTGGGTACATAGCCCAAGGAATTGAAACCAGAATCTTGAAAAGATAGAACATGAGCATTCCCATATATATGGCAGCATTACTCACAATAGCCAAGACATGGGAGCAACCTACGAGTAACGTCCATCGATAGATCAAGGGATAAAGAAACTATGGCATGTACATATAATGGGGTATTATTCAGCCTTCAGAAAAAGAAAATCCTGTCATTTGCAACAACGTAGATGAATCTGGAGGACATTATGCTAAGTGAAATAGCCCAACACAGGACAATATAACATGATTTCACTTATATAAGGCTTCTAAACATGCCACTTCCTAGAAGTGGAGGGTAAAATGGTGATTACCAAGGATTGCAGGAGCAGGGAGACGTTGCGGGGGTGGGTGAGGTTTTGGGAGGTGTTGGTCAAAGGGTACAAGTTTCAGTTACAGAAGGTGCATAAGTCCTAGAAATCTACTATACACCGTAGGTCTATAGTTACAATCCTGCACTGTATACTTAAATCATTTACTTAGAGTGTAGGTATTATATTAAATGTTTTTTTACCACAAGAATAAATTAAAAGGGCAGGAAGAAACTTTTGGAGGTGATGTATCTGTTTATGGCATTGATTGTGGTAATGGTTTCACAGCTGTATACTCATCTCTAAACTCAAGTCGTACACATTAAATATGTACAGCTTTTGGTATGTCAATCAAACCTCACCAAACTGGGGTTTTTTTATAATTTGAATAAAAAGTGGTCTCTGCCCTTGGGGAACTCATTATCTAATTAGGGAAAGAATGTGTTTATAATTAGAAATATGAGAGGCCTTTAAATAAGATTCAGAAACTTTAAATTGGTAGAGAAATTGAATCAAACAGAAAAAAAATTTTTTTTAATTATCATCCAAGAAGAAAGAATACACTCAAGATAAAGATGAGAGTAGCCCATTTAAAGAAAAGAAGGGTAACTGAGTCAGACGAAACACACAAAAGATTTTAAAGGATGTCTATGCTACGTTGGTTAACTTAACATGTCCTCGTATTTTCATCATTAACAGCACAAACAGTATCATAAGCACCTATCATGAGAGCACTTGATGTCTGTGACATAGGAACTAATTAATTGAACACTGAGTTGCATAGACTTATTAAACCCAAAATACGATTTGGGAATGTTAGAATCGCTATATTTAAAACTGCAACACTCTACAAATGATTTAAGAAAACCTAAGAGCTTGCAATCACTGTTCATAATACACAATTCACCAGAGTTTAGAATGTATCCACTGAAGGTAAAAAAAAAGTAACAACTGCTAAACTAGTAGGTATCCCTAATGAACCAAAACATTGATGAGATTAAAACAAATTGAGTCAGCAAAAAGGCTTGAAACTCTCCAGACTTCTTTTGGGAAAGGGTGAGCCAATAAATTAAGGAGTCGGTTAAGTGCATCTGGGATGCAAAGCGGCAATGAAAATAACAATCCATTTTTTTATAATTAAAGTTTAGCTAAACTATCATCTGGTCACAATGATAATTTTTTATAGCACTATTTATATCAACAGGGCTTTGGAGAGAAAAATTGCCTTGCAGCATTTTTGAAAAATAAATAATATTCAATATTGATCTTGATTTGTGCATGTTAAACTGTGCCTCCTCAAGTAAAATATTATTGAAGAAGTCAATAATATGCCATAATCTCATATGACACTAATAAAATAACACAAATGACAATTCACTTTTGTTTACTTGTCTATGACTTAATGGATGAATAAATTTTGTTAAAAGAGGAAGCAAGAACCTGGTGCATTGTAGGCATATTTATAAAACAATTGTGATTGATTTTTTTTTTGGTCACTTCCCTAAGAGAGAAAGTAAAACCATCAATCTCTTGGAATTCTTTCCTGAAAAGTGTTTTTATACCTGCTGATAATACGTTATGAATTTCAGAAGACTGAAGCTACATACATATATTAAGTAGCTTGTTTTGTTCTCTAAGAAAAAAATAGAGTAATGTTGTTGCCAATAAAGTCTAAGGAAGCTAAAAATATGCAAAACAATGCCATTCTAATGACTATATATAACACTACTAATTCTATTTATTCAATATTGGAGAAATTAGTAACAAAAAAAACTGTTTTTCTTATACTCAAGGGACACTTATAAGGGAAAAGAATAACTGAACAGTGAGAAAGCCAAGTGAAGTCTTAGATTCAAGGAAAAATACAGAGCACCTAAGAACTGTTTTCCATCTAATCCAATTTTGCTCTTCATCCATTATGAGAACACAGTGAATTAAAGACCTAAGTCTATTCAGTACATCAGTGAAATTTGCACTAACTAATTTACAGGAGAAAATGCAATGTGTCTTAAGAAAATAAATACGAGCCTGATTCTTTCTGGTTATTTCCTAGCCATCATTCAAACACTTGGAAAGTCACTTTAACTCTTTCAAGGCACTAGTAATCCAATTAGATTATGGTAGAAACATTACAGTAACAGTTACGGTGCCACTTAACCCCAAAAATTTATAGCCCAGGAATGCCTTGGTCCATCAGAATTAGATCTCTAAGTGTGCTTTCTCTGGAGAAAACACTGTTCAACCACAGATGTATACAGAACTGAAATGTTAATCAGAATGATAACTTAGGTGAAAGGTTAGTTGTTGCAAATTATGTTAAAATTGTGTCACCTATGTAACAAAAGGAGTTAAAAATAAAAGGAAGATCCTACCTTTTCTTGCTTTATAGGGTCATACAGACAAAAGAGAAAATTCAAATTAGTAAATTAGTTATCCCAATTAGTAAACTTTTCATATCATAAAAAAAATGTTATTCAAAATAGATCCTAGATCTATATGTGCAAAGTGAAACTATAAAACTTCCAAAAGAAAATTTGTGGTGATGGAAAGAGAACTGACCCTGGGTGGTGAACACGGTGTGCAACACATAGACGATGCACTGTAGAATTGTACACCCGGAACCTGTGTAATTCTTGTAAACCAATATCATCCCAATAAATCTAACAATAAAAATCAGATAAATAAATAAAAATAATAAATAACATCCTACAGTTCAGTGGGGGAAAAATTTTTATGACCTTGGTTTAGGCAAAGATTTCATAAATATGGCACCAAAAGCATGATTTATAAAAGAACATTTTGATAAATTGAATTTCATCAAAATTTAAATCTACATTTTGAAAGACACTGTAAAGAGAAGAAGAAGATAAATCATAGACCTGGAGAAAATACATGCAAGTATTTAATAAAGGATTTGTATCTATAATATATAAAGAACTATTAAAACAGCAATAAGATAATAACCCAATTTTTTAAATGGGCCCAAATTTTCAACAGATCTTCACCAGAGATGATATACTGATTGCAAATAGGCACCATGAAAAGATGCTAAACATTACTACTCATTAGGTCATTAAGCAGTCTTACTCTTCTGAGTAAGACTTTCTTCAAGTTTTACTCAAAATTCACCTACCCCCAATGATCTACATGAAATGTCATCTCACCTTTACCCCCTAATGTCCACCTCACACTCTCAGTTCCCCTTCCCGCATCCTACCCTTTTCCCCACAGTATTTATCACCTTCTAACATACTGTCATTTACTTATCTATGATGTTCTTGCTAGTTGGTCCTTCTGCGCATGAGCTCCATGAATATAGAGACCTTTGTTTTCTTCATTGATGTATCCCTAGATAAAGTGCCTATTACCTAAAAGAAAAAGTTCACTTTTTTCTTTAATGAGTAAAAGGTTCATTGAAATGAGAGGAAAAAAAAAAACATTCCATTGACTGCAAATAATCGGTGTCACAGGAGCATTAGGAGCACACAGGGTAAATGCAAAAGGTAAAATTCAAGTTGCAGAAGGTCCTTCCATGCCCTGGGAAAAAGTGCCAACAAATGGGGAACGACATCTGGAATTAATAATAACAGTATTATATTTGCATATTAGATTACTCTTGCATTATTGTAGATCAGCCATCTCCAACTTTCAATATTCACCAATCTAACATTTTTAAATCATTTTTTTATGTTGTCATAGACATGGCCCTTCCTGAGTGCAACAGAAGCATAATTATTCAGAGCACAGACTCTAGAACAAACTGCATAGGTTTAAATCCCATTTTCACCAACAGCTCTAGGATCTTGAGAAAATTCCTCAGCTTCTCTTTGCCTCAAAAACGGATTGTTGTAATCCTTGCTAACAGATCACCCCAATAACTCTAATAATAAAAATGAATTAAAAAGAAAAAAACGGATTGTTGTAAGGCTCAAACTGTTGTCATAAGTAAAACACAGAACAGCGCATGGATATAATAACCACTGTATGTGTGTCTTAATATTGTAACATTGTGCAGTGACCATTAGAGAAATTTTTGTTTTCTCAATAGTTTCTTGAGTAAGTAGCATCCAAGTTAATCAGGCCGGCAATCCTTTCACACATAATATTTTTAATACTAAATAATGAAAAGCATTTCATAGATACTTTATTAAATTGCAAAACTGTAATTTCATCTTTCCTTGAATAGTTTTGCCTTTTTTTTAATTGAGTGAGCCTTTTACATATAAGTATGTGTGGTATTTTCATTTATTTTAAATTAGTAAAACTTAAAGACATGATCATTGAAACTAACACTTCAAAGGATAAGTATTCTCTTGTGTTTTTGACTTTAAACTACTCCTGTCTCAGATTTCCACAAATTCCGATCTAGATGAACAATGTTCATTAACATACCCACGGTTTGTTTTATTATTGATAGTTTAGATGTCTTTCCATTCAAACAAAGAGACAGATTGTCTTCTAGCTGAGACACCTGGGAGGTGCTTCAGTACAAAGGCCATGATTCAAGTCAACAAGCAATTACTTCTGCATGCGATAGGAGACTGTCAGCTTCAAACACAGGACATTCTTTGGAAAGATTAGTCCAAATTACATTTTATTACCCTGGCTCACTTGAATGGCCTAAACTTCATATACTTCTTATTCTAATGGAATTCCAACTGGAGCATTAATATATTGTTTATGACATGTTTGGGGTTCTTGTGTTATCAGCGTGCATTCATGAGAGAAGCTTCAAACAGTATCAGATCGCTGTGAGCTGGATGCTGGCTGTTGTACAGAGTAGGGGATTTTATCATCTTGTTGAACCAGGGGCAGTGATTAAATTAAACTGTCTGAACAAAGCTTTTGCATGTCAGACAGTTAAATGGCAAAATGAAAGAGTGACACACTTCAAAGATTAGAGGAAAGGAGAGAGGGCTAGAAAAACAGTTACATAACTCCTTATTTACAACATGCAGAAATCAAATCAACAGAACAGTTTCCCTGTTGCTTCATCTTTAAACTTCTCAGCATCATTTCACTCATTTCCCAGGCACGTTTCCTACGTTCCTTTTCACATAACATTATTTCATTTCACTTGGAACGTTGACTAATGATAAGGTACTTCGGGGGTTTTACTTTTAATCTGTTTCTTTGTGCAAGGAGGGTTTTTAAATTGTTTTAAATTTCTAATTTTTCTTTTATTGTTTCAAATGAGATATTTTAAGATTAAGACGTTTCTGCAATTTCAAAGCACAATTTTTATCTGGAGAGAAAAACACAGGGCTTTTATTTTTCCACTTCAATAAACAATTCAAAATTTTGAAATAAAAGTGTAATGCAATAGAACTAAACTGAAATTATTTTTATAAGCGGAAATATTGTGATATATTTCTGCTGATAAAATATATATGAACTCTCTGAAGAAGTTCATTGGCAAAAAGGTTTTAAAAATCTAAATGTATCTGAGGTACAAAGTAAGCTTTATAGAAATCCATATGTTTCCTATCCAACGAGATTTTTAAGTCAACAAACTGTTCTGACATTTATTTATAATTATCTTTGTTAGTAAAAAAAAAATGGTTTTGTTAGTATTAAGAAAAATGTTATTTCCTCTCAAACAAAATAAAACTGGGAAGAACTCCAGAAAAAGCAAATTGAGTTTCAGTGCTGTTTCCATTACAAGGTCTACATAGCCCCACTTCTAAGTTATTGTCTAGATAGATGGTTTTCTTTTTATTTAAGACTCTAAGTCAACTATTAGACACGTTTAAGAAACTTCAGTGGCATGGTAGTTACAGAAGACAGGTATTCAGGTGATATTAACCCTTGTAAATTTATGAGTTTCTATTTTTACTTCAATTTTGAGTTATGCAATTTCCAGAACTAGAAAACAATGCTCATTTTGAAATAAACGTTGATTCCTAAGAATGCGTCTTCACAATTTAATTTTTCATTTTCATTTATCATGAAAGATGATAGCTTTTCATAGAGATTCACTGCTCAATGACATCCACTAACATTTTTTTGAGTTCTGTTGAATCCTTTTTTATTATTAAATTTATTGGGGTGACATTGGTTAGTAAAAATTACATAGGTTCCAGGTGTACAATTCTACAATACATCCTCTATGTGTTGCATTACGTATTCACCACCCAGTGTCAGTTCTCTTTCTATCACTATATATTTGACTCCCCCTCCCTCTCTCTCTTTCCCTCAGGTAACCACTAAACTATTGACTGTGTCCATGAGTTTTTGTTTCTTTGTTACTTTCAGTTTTATATTCCACAAATGAGTGAAGTCATATGGTTCTTGGTTTTTTTATGCCTGGTTTATTTCACTTAGCATGATGATCTCAAGGTCCATCCACGTTGTTGCAAATGGCAATATTTCATCTTTTCTTATAGCTGAGTAATATTCCATTGTGTGTATGTACCACAGCTTCTTTATCCAGTCATCTGTCACAGGACACTTGGTTTTTCCATGACTTGGCCACTGTGAACAGTGCTGTAATTAACATTGGGATATATCTTTGAGGACTAAGGTTTTCAAATTTGGGGGATAGATATGCAGCAGGGAGATTGCTGGGTCATATGGTAACTCCATTCCCAATTTCCTGAGGAATCTCCATACTGTCCTTCACGTCCACTAACATTTTAAAGTATGAAACTTTAAATCCAATTCCACTTGAGATATTAAGTGCTAGGTAAGGGAAGTTGGGAATCAAATTCAACATGTTTTCTCAGAATATTCCACTGTGAATAACTACATTAGTATGTATGCTTTACAAATTTACTTTTTTCTTTAGCCCACTAAGTATCCAGTACATGCTAAGTGTAGTGAAATATAAAGAAACCAACAGAGGACAATCAGGGTTGGGTACTAATACAACAAAAGAGTAATTTTGACTTAGTTATGTTGGGGATAGTTTTTGAATCAGGTTAGAAACATTTTCATTTAGAAATCTTTGGAGACAGCATAAAAATTCTTAAATTCATAGATTTCAGTGTTCTGAAATCTATATAATTGTACACTTATTCAGAGTTTCATTTACAAATTGTATTTTCAAAGTATGCATTTTTGATCAAAATATAATTAGAAATAAGTTATTTTTGGCATTTTCTATTACACAGAAGGTTAATGTTTATGTTTATTGAAGGTATTCTTTTATTTTCTATGCAATCTGAAAAAGCTAACAAAAATTATATAGAATTTAAATTAAATGAGTTATTATGTAAACATCAATATTTATATTCTAAAAACAAAAAGTAAACTTTTCTATTTCTCCCTGCACTTCACAAAAATTATTCATGAATTAGACAATGAAGTAAATCCCTGTAAAGTCATAAAAGCAGATAAAATTTAATATATATTACCTGGTAAAAATGTAATTAAATTAGAAGTGAATAACAAAATTTACATAAACATTCAATAAGTAGGCAATTCTAAAACACTCCTTAGGTAAACTCTGTCTCAAATAAGGAGCTATAATGAGAGAATCATGGGTCAAAACTTATAGGATATTTTCAAAGCCTAGTTTTCAAAACAAAGTCATACATTCGAGAATGAGATTATTAATTCTTCATGATGTCTCATTTTTGCTTTTGCTTAATTTCTACTTTTTTCCTATAATCATGAAATGGTTTCATAAAGGGGTGAAATTTGTGATTACTTAATGTAACATTATCTTAGATGTTGAAAAGGGCAGCATCTGACAAGAGGAAGAAGGAAGAACAAACAGTAGTATACACAAGAAAACAAATATATAAAAACTGAAATCAACCTAAATGTTCATCAGAGTGAAAAGAATATTATTTAGCAATTTAGAAATAAGAAGTTAGATATATATGTATTGACATGGAAGATGACCACGGTTTATTACATGATTATAACTTACTCAACAATATGTTCCATATGATCCCATTTTTATGAGAAAAATATTGTGTGTGTATGTGCACCCATACACATATTTCATTATGACATATGAATAGGCAAAAGGGTAGGAGGATAAGCACCTGGTCGTTAATATTGATGACCTCTGGGGAGTGAAATTGGAGCGTACATTAGTTAATTATTACTATAAACAAATTACACCAAAATGCTGCAGCTGAAAACAATGAGCATTCATTATTATCCACAGTTTCTGTGGATCAGAAATCAGGAAGTCACTTATCTAGGAGATTCTAACGCAGAGCTTCTCACAGAATGCAGCCAAGCTGTTGGCTGGGTCACCTGAAGGCTCAGCTGAGGGAGGACCCACCATTGGGTTGGCTTCTGAAGGGGTACTTACAAGCTCACTCATCCCCAGAAATGCTTCAGTCCTTTTTCATGTGGCCCCTCGTCTTCCAGGGCTTCTGTCCCCAAGTGGGCTTCCCAGAAGGAAAGCCAGAACTTTACACTGGGCCTACGCACTGAGAGACACAGCTACCAAACAAGAGAGAGCATACCCAAGAGAGAGCTAGAGAATACCCAAACAAGACGGAAGCCACAGTCTTTTTATAACCTCATCTCAGTAGCGACATCCCAGCACTTCTACCATACACTATTCATTAGAATACAGTCAACATGCAAAGGGAGGGAATTACACAGACGTAAATACCAGATGGCATCATTGGGGGCTATCTTGAAAGCTACTACCATAGAGAGAGCACTTTTACATTTACATTTCCATATTGTTTGAAATTTTTGCAATGGCTAACTCCAACTGCAAAAAGTATAGTAGTTTTTTTAAAACCCAGAACGAATGTAAGAATGACAGTTAATTCCTGCCTGTTAATTCTTATTTCATAAGGTTTCATGTCAGCTCATTATTTTCCACTTGTCCATTGTCCTTGTTCTTCTGTTAGTTTTTCTTTGCAAAGTTTTGAACAAATTTCCTAGAGGCAGTAAAAGGCTTTCAATTTAAATGATTTTTTAAAAAATGACTTCCTGGTATGTGGCACTATGCCACACTTTATTTGACATCAGAATTTCAACTGATACATTAGAATTCATCACAATCGGACATACCAACTTCTGATGACTCATTTTAACTGTCCCCAGGATTGGTGGCTCAGCCTGTAGTTGCACCTTACAACTTGCCACTTGTGTGGTGTAAACAGACAGTATGTACAGCCAGGTCGGCACTGAAGAGGGGTGTTGTGGTTAATTTCCACACAAGTGCCAGTATCTTCTTCAGAGAGATCAGGGCCAAACACTTCACTAGTTACACAAGAAATCTCTTGTGAAAGGCTGAAATAATTGATGCCACACTTACAATTTATTTAAGAGAGGTAGTAGTAACCCTTAAAGCTTGGTGCCCCAGGCGGCTGTCCAACCAGCTCACCACTTAGCCCACTCTCGCTGTCTGACAACAGGGAAGTGCAGAGAAGCACATAGCAAAGGCTGCGAGCAGAAATCCGAGACAGTAACCACTAAGCATAAGCCACCAGGAGCTGGAGAAAGGAGCCAGTCAGCCGAGTAATGAGCTGCTGCAAAAGTGAGACGGGGCATCCCTGTCTCACCAAAATGGTGAACGCCAGAGGAAAAAGCAAGATCAACTCCTTGCCCAAGGGACAACCCAACCGCCAGGTAGTGAGTCATGGAGTCGCCTGGGCTGCTGCCTGATGACTGAACCCACAGCTGGGTCCTGCATGACATTTCAATGTCTATGGGACTGCTTCTCCTCCTCCATGTCTGCACAACAAAAGCCTGGAACCCAAGTAACTTAAGCATGTCTCTGTTTCTTCCACAAGGAAGGAAGTCAACTACTGAAAAGTTTAGACACTGTCAGATATTGAAAACGATTATTATGTTTTCATTTCAATCGAGTTAGAGGAAGGGTACTATTTTCTAATATCAAAAACAGACTGTTTTCCAAGTCTTTGGGTAACGGAGTCCAGCATCTTACGCTTTACAGTTTATAAACCACTTCCGTGTTCACTCTATTAGCTCCATTTTTCAGATGAAGAAACAGCACAATGATACACACCATAGTGTATATTTAAAAAACAAAAAGCAAGTGATGGGCAACTAGTCTTGTATTCTTACACAGGATTTTTAAAAACTCTACTCCAATTGGAACATATCTTATGCAAATATTTTTGTATAATTCCCAAATAGTTAGATTGATAATATTTTTAGTAAGCAGTTTCCATTACTCCAGGGCAAATTGAGATGAATGAACATCTAGTAAGTAATGAGTGATATGTATTCATAAATGAATTCAGGAGAGACTTTTTAATCATTTTAACCGCAGCAATAAATTTACAGCATTATTAGTGATTATTATTAGGACTATAATAATGCACAAACAGAAGTTTTCATCTTTCTGGGAATTTAGACTATTTAATATCTAATCCTCCCTGTGTGTACTGCAGGTTTCTCTTTCTATCATATATTTTATTCCCATACGACTCTTTAAAATTGTCTGTAATGGCTTTTCTGGAGAGGCCGTTCAGTATGGTGCTTAAGAGCATACACTCTGATCCAGATTACCTAGGTTCAAATCCCAGTCCAGTCATTTACACTAGACAGGTTATTTTACCTGTCAGCATCAGTTTTCTCATTCATAACGTGGGCGTGATTACAATCATCGTACATATCCTCATAAGACTTATGCATGGGTTACATGACTTAGCACCCACAAAACTCTTACCACAAGGCCTTACGTGTAGTAGTCCCGCAACTTGTCAGATATTACCAACATGGTTATTCTTTATCTCCAACTTACGAGGGAGCTTAAGCAGATTTTAACTTGAGAACAGAGCAGCTTTCCAAAAAAATTGTCTACAAATGAGAATGCATTGCCTCAAAGAAACAGCACTGCCAGTGGAGGACAGGGAGCCCACAAATGTCCCTGTCACCCACAATGCAGTTGAGGTGATACTAGGGGTACTTCTAACCCCTGCACTCTCTGAGCCCCGCTCAGTTCCGGGGAGCAAGTTACAGCGTGGTAGCAATGGGGGGTGTCAGCAGCTGTGTCAGGGAGACCACAGTGCCATGGAGAAGATGTAAAAGGGGTCTGTGAGGGGCCACATGGTCCCATCAAAGGATTTGGGAGGACTCTTCCTTCTGATGCTTGAAGAAGTTTCCAGGCCCAAGGGTCCAAGGATGCCAGTTGCAAGGAATGATTCCAGGTTGCAAGTAGTGTAGCATATGTAAGATGTTTAATGTAATTTACTAAACTGTGTGCCAGCATTATAGTTTTCAAGATGAGAAATTTTTTTCCATTCTGGTTGAAAGGCGGATTTGCATGAGTAACGGTGGGAGGAACGTGATTTCTATGGTAGTTGCCAGTCTTAAAACAGCGATAGGAACCGAGAAAAAAGGAGAAAGAGTACAGGAAGCTCTGGGTTTGGCCCTCTGCTTCCTCAGGTCACAAGTTGACGTGTCCTGGGCACAGTACCTCCTGGGTACGTTTTTGACTTCTTCAGTTCTCTTCAACCTTTTTCAAGAAGGAGCCTTGTGGACCAGAAGGACACACAATGCAGCATGGAAATAAACAAGCATCTAGGCTTTTGGTATGTTGTTTCCACTGCCTGGACTCTCTTTCCATACCAAACCTCTATGCAGCTGGTCAGCTTGGGTTTTGGAGTTTGTTTGGAAATCCTTGGGTCCAGAAAACAACTTCCCAGATGCCCACAAACTAGGTATGTGTTTACCTCCATTTTCCCAACCGCCTTGAAATAGCATGTCTATTTGTCTTTATAAATCTGTGAGCTCCTCGAGAATGAAGTGTTCTTCTCATCTTGTATTTTCAATGCCATAGGTCACAATTTTCACATAGGAGCTACTCAATTAATACTGGTTAAAGAATGAATGATCAAAAGCAGGGATGTTGGGCAGGTGGAAAGACAATTCTTCAGTCCTTTCTTGTTCTCTTTGTTTTCTTTTGACTTGGAAATGAGTGTATGCAGATCCTTTGTTCTTGTAAAACAAAGTGGAGCTGATATGAGGTCCAGAGAAAAAGCCTGCAAGACACTGGCTGCTAAGAGCCAGTTCGGGGCTAGGCTGTAAGGAGAAGGGATGAAGAGAGCATTACGGTTTCTATGCTCTCTAGGAAGAGTGACCAGAGCAAGAAATCAGAGGCACCTGAGCAAAATCCTTAACTGGAGATGAACTGACCCTAGTTACAGGCAGCTCTGCCTCCTGTGCCTTTAAGGAACAAGCATAAAACGAGGCAGATGAACAGGTATCAATCAAATAGAGGAATGAGAGTCCCAACAGGTGAACACTCACATGAAGCTCACTTCTAGAAAGGACAAATCTGTCCTCTACTCACACACTAGGTAAGTATGAATTGGTGATATTACAATAGAAAAAGAGAAAACCTAAATAGAGAAGGAAAGGTGGGAGCTCTGAGTAAATCCTCTTTCTACCTGCTAGGTGAGCCCTCTGTGAGAACAGCTCATAGAAATGTGGAAATTACTGTTGTCATTGCTGCTGAAATTAGCTTTAGGCCACTCGGCATATTAATGGAAGGAGTTGGTCTCAGAATTAGAGATAAGCAAATACACTATATTCCAATTACGGAAATCAGAGCTGAGAAGTTAAATGCCACTCAAAGAGACAACACTCTAGTTCAATAGAACTAAGTAATTCTTAGCTTTTAAACTTGGTTTTATCAGATGGAAGAAAGTACTGTTGGAGAATTGGGAGATTAAATGTCAAGACTAAGGCCATATCTACATAAGGCAATCACATCAGCCAAAGTGGAATGAACCCAATATACTTTGTTGCCTCCATGATGAAACTAGGCAGGGATCAACCATGTCAACTGCAGGGTGATCTAACTCAATGTGTTAGAAATAACCCGATCAGTTCTGCAGCAACCCAGTGACTTTGGTTATGATTTAAATTGAGAGTCTCTGGTCTTCCTCTAAATTTTCATAAGGAAGAACCATTCCATTAAAATAGCCAAATCATCTCTCAAAGACTAAAAAATTATTTAAAAGGTAAGATCTCTGCAAACCACAGATGCTTTCTAGAAATTGCTGCTACTTAAACATATTCATTATGGTTCATGTTTTTGTTTTAATTACTGATATTTTCCCATGTTACGTATCTTTCTTCAAGTATATAGTTTTCTCGGGATTGCCAATTTGCCTAATAAGCAAGATGTTGGTTCGGGCTACATTTTGTCTGTATTTTAATATAGCATGATATGCATACAGTCCTCATGCATAGCATAATAGTAGGGGCAAACATCCAGCAACTAATCATAACATGGTGACCATCACTGTAACTTGACCATTGATAAACACAAACTGTCCCTTCTATGATGTCCTTTTTATGAATTTAGGATTTAAATTAATCTTACTGCCTTTGATACCAAACCTTAATTTCTTCTGTAGTCCTCATCATTTTGCTTTTGCCATTTTCTTACTTCCCTAAACATATGCAAGGGGAGTTAATAATAAGAGATAACATTTGTTGAATGTTCTTTATGTTCTAGAAACTGTGCTATTTTCTTTATAGATTTTTTCCCAATAACCCTAGAAGTAGCTACTATTATTACCATCTGTACATAAGACATGAAAACACTGGGACCAGTTGAGAGTATGCAAGCTACTTATTCAAGTACAGGTAAGGTGTTTAGATTATTGTTCAACAAATACCCTCTCCCCTTCCCACTCTGTGCAGAGTGGACTTTCTTATACTTTTGATATTGGACTTGGCCATACAACTTGCTGGGTCTGTGAATATTCACAGACACGATATGAACAGAGGTTTTAAATGGGCTTCATGGTTTTAGGTTGCCTCTTGCATCCTGGTCATCTGCAGTGAGAAAACATGCTCCAGATGGCTGCTGCCTGTTCGCTGAAGCCACATACTGAGATACACAGGGCAGAACTCCTGCCTGAGGAAGCTGGTGGTCCTGGGAGTATCAAGACACGTGGCATAAGCCTAAATTCAACCTGCAGCCTGCTGCCCAGAACCCAGCCAAGCCACCGGCTCACAGACCTGTGAGCAAGAGATTCAGTTATTGCTGTTTTGTGCCACTAAGTTGGGGGTACTTTGTAGCTATGGACTAATATTTGGGTCCTTCCTTCCTAAATTCATATGTTGAAATCTAATCCCCCAATGGTGGTGGTGGGAGTTCCCTTTGGGAGATGACTGGGTCTTGAGAGTGGAGCCCTCATGAACGGAACTAGTGGCCTTATATGAAGGGACATGAGAGTGATGACCTCTCACTTTTCCTCTCCCTCTGCCACGTGAGGATCCAGTAAGAACAGTAAGGAGTCCGTCTATCTGCAAATCAGAAAAGGGCTTTTACCAGGAACTGAATCACAGGGCACCTTGATCTTGAACTTTGTAGCATCCAGAACGGGGAGAAATTTCTTACAGCCACTCGAGGTGACTAAAGTATTTGCTGTGCAACTTTACTGAGATAATATAGATGGTGAGTTGCAGAGCTGGGATTGGAATCCATGGCTATCAGGTAGCAACACAGGAGCACTCACTTCGTACTCAATACCACCTGCCTGAGGAATGGCAGAATAGGAAACTGAGCCTACGTCTACAGCTCCAACATCTGAGGGGTGCAGGCTAAATGATTTTAGAAGGCCAAGGGAAGGGGAGCCAAGACAGTGAGTAGGGAAGCTGTGGGCCTTAGAAGCACCTGGGGGAGGAGATCTACGTGACTGAAACTCTCTCCCTCCTGCTCACCTCCGTACTATGCATTCTCTTGTACCCTCCTGCCCCGACTGTTGTCTTTGGACACCTCAGAAAAAACAGAACCAATATAGGTGCTGGTCCAAAGAAAGTAAACTGCTCTAGAAAAATTCTGAAGTGCCTGTTTTATATATACAGGGTTCAGCACAAATAACACCCGTTTTTTATTTACAAAATCCTAAGCGTGTAATTCTGTAACCTAACACTATCAGAACTACATTAACATGACTACTCTAAAAAGGGTGTTACTTCGGCCAGATGGTGTATTTTTCTCATCTTTATTTTTAAAGAATTAGAAAACCCTTCTGCCCATATTTCCACTGGTTGCAAGGATCCAGAGAACCACTCATGAGTCAGTATTTAACAGATGCTCCAAAAACAGTGGGTTCTTTTTCATAGCAGTATCATTTTCTGATGGGATGGAGACCCAGAAATTCACAAGAGCAGTTTTCATTGAAGAGCGTCCTTGGGACTTTTTTATGGCAAAAATTATTAGCACTTGTCTCCTGGCAAAATTCCAAGTCAAGCAATTATGCTATACCTGTTCATACTCCTCCCATGATTTCAAATGTCATTCTTCTTGCTTTCTTCCTCGAAACAATGTGATGTTACTGTGAATGTCTAATTCAATTCCAGAAGCTGGTGAGCCATGGTTTCTCTTTTCTTAATATCAGAGCTTTTAGAGTTTTAATTAACTAATCATTATAAAGTACTTGTATGAAAGGAAATGTGGTATTTATAACATTATCAACTGATTTTTATAATATTTTTGTAAGATCGTTAAGAGAGATAAATTAGAAAATCTCCTAGGTCTCCTCCACTCCAATACCTATGATATTTTAGGAAGTTTTTGCCAGATTTGAGGCCCCTCTAGCAACACTTTCTGCTGAATGTGTATTTCAGGTTCACTTGATGAAAGCAGGACCACTTTAGAACAAGTATAAGTGAGCCTAGATTGTATTCTACTTTGGAATTCTAAATTTATTTATATTACCCTTGAACTTGGGATGTATTATAATGCTTCAAATCGTGTCCTTCCACAGTAGAAAGTGTTTCTCTAACTCCCTGTATTAATCAAGGTTCTCCAGAGAAACCTCACCAATAGTGTCTGTGCGTTTGTGTACGAGTATATATCATCTACCTCCAGCTCTAGTATCTCTAGCTCACTCTACCTCTATCTCTAACATCTACCTCTCTCTATGAAAGAGAGAGAGATTTCAAGAAATTTGGCTCACGTGACTGTGGGGGTTGGGAAGTCTGAAACCCTCAGGGCAGGCTAGCAGGCTGGAAATTCTGACAGGTGTGTTGCTGGAGTCTTGAGTCCAAAAGCAATGTGGAGGTAGAATTCTTTCCTCTTCGGGGGACTTCGGTCTTTTCTCTTGAGGACGTGAACTGATCGAATGAGACCCACTTACATTATTGAGGGTTATCTGCCTTCCTCAAAGTCTGATTTTAATCTTAATCATACCTAAAAAATACTTTTGCAGTAAAGTGTAGACTGAGGTTTGACTGAATAACTGGGTACCCAACCGAGCCAAATTTCACCACTACACTCATCAATCACCAGAGTGGGGTGACTATTCCAGGAGATGCTTGAGTCCAGATAATCAACTGGCAAGTGGGAGGGAATAAATAGAACTTTTTTTCATATTTGTATTATCCAAAAACATTGTCTTCCCCAGTATTTAATGCATGGATTGACAGCAGCTCTCTTCTCAATCCACATGTTTGATGTCACACGCCATGACTGACATTTAAGGTGTCCTGTGAGAAGAGAAGTGGGAGATCTAGGACACAGAGCACTGACACAGTCCCCCACAGCAGAGACTCCATTCTCAAGTTTACCTGAGAGCCACTGTGGCCAACAGAATAATAGCCCTCTCAGAAGGTGTCCATGTCTTTATCCCGACACCCGTAAATATGTCACCTGACGTGACTGAAAGAACTTTGCAGATGTGAACAAGTTAAGGACCTTGAGATGGGGCGTTTATGCTGAATTATCCAGATGAGCCCCATGTAATCACAATGCCTTATATGGGGGACATGGGAGGAGCCAGGATCAGAGAAAAAGTGATGTGATGACAGAAGCAGAGTTTAGAGATGTCCTTTGAGAATGGAGGAATACAGGAGGCCTCTGGACGCTCAACCCCCTGAGGCGTAGGGTCTCAACCTTAATGTTTATAAGAAAAATGTTGACAAGTCATTATAAACTTAGAGTCCTTAATGTTGTCTCAAAATTCTGGTTAAGTGTGAATGCGGCCTAGGAATCTGTATTTTCCGCAGCCTTTTCCTGCCTTGGTCCTCAGGCCTCCACGCCCTCTCGGGGAAACGCTCTGTCCCTGGCCTCAGTGTCTGCAACGATGAACCCCGGTCTGCACTGCTTGGTGTCATGTTCATTACAGCTCTCAACTTGCACTTCCAACCGACTGTTCACCTCTCTCTCTAATTTAAAGCTGATTCCTCACTCTTATGTCATTTCAGAAACAACCCAGGAGTTCTCCCCCACATCTGCTACTCCTGCCTGCCTTAACTTTACTACCATTTTTCCAATTATGGGGGCTCCCAAACCTCAGGAAACCTCGGTCATTATCAAGCATTTATTGACCCCACTGGAAGTTTCTGCCCATCCCTCATTTGTGCTCCCGGGGAAGGCGGCTGCTACCTTTCACCTGATCTTGTCTGCTCTCCAAATAACCCAACATCACGCTTCCAGATCCATTTGCCCGAGGAACAACAATTCTGTTTCTAGAAAACTTGGATGACTCTTTCCTTTTAATCAAATTTAATTTCAATACTTGAGGTCGCAATCAGCGTGCTCCCCGGAGGCTCGGAAGTTCCTCTCCAAACTTTTCGCATGGACACATCGTCCTTCCGATCGTCCTCAATGCAACATACTAGTCCTTTGTCAACCAAAGCTGGGTTTCTGTTTGTTGTTGTTGTTGTTGTTGTCATTGTGTTACCTCTGCATTTTATGGTATTCTTCGTGTTGTTCAAAAGTTTAAAACTTTTGTATTGTCAAATTTGTCAACCTTCACTTTTTATTTTTTTGCTTCAAGGTTTTTCGTTTTCATCTTTTTGTTCTTGTTTTGTTTTTTGGCTCAAGGTTGTTGTAAGTCACCATAGCACACCCTCTATCTTGATTTATATTATTCGTGTACATATCCTCTCTTAGACCTTAGGCTGTAAATTCTGTAATGGTAATAATGCTATCATCTTTATTGATGTAATGAACATATCAATGAACACTTACTATGAGCTATTGTTTTCAGCACCTTACAAATATTCACTCATTTCAACCTCATGAGGTATGTGCCACTACTAAACCCCTTATACAGATGTGGAAACTAAGGTAACTTGTCCAAGTTTACACGACTAGTAATCCTAGTAGACCCAGGATTAGAATCGAGGCAGGTGGACTCCAGAAACTGCTTGGAACCACTACCCCATGCTGACTTTTCACGTGTAGAAAATGAACAGGCATGCAACAAATACTTGTTGAACAAATGGAACTTAATAGATAGGCAAGCTGCGTTGGTATTTCTGGATTGTACCATTTTTTAGAGGACCTCATGAGAGTTTAAGAGATCACAACAGATGCTTGAGCTCCCATAAAGTGCAATGCCAAAGATCCCAAGGCTGAGACTACGTTATGAATGAGGCTTTCAGAGCACACCAATCTTAATGCACCTTGGCTAAAAGAAAAACCTCGGGTGATGAATGAGAGGGAGCCCCCAAAATCGTGGAATCCAAGGCAATGGGCCGTTTTCCACATCATTATAGCAGTATTTTGTAACAATTTCTTTGGCAACTGACAGCAGGCATTTAAATCAGCTATTTCCTCTTCAGAATTCCTCTCCAAAGAATAATAATGGCCTCTGCGACTCTGAAGGAAATGTAGCCCCTACACAGATACAATCTTATCTGGGAAATTGCCATGGTATTCATCACAGCTGTCACTGCGCTGAGCCCATTAGAGATGTGCTGAGTGTAGATGTACAGGGTTGTACGCTCTGAGGGCTCCCACTATACATTCTTCCTGGGTTTAAGTCTAAAAACAAAAGCCAGTCCACATTTCGGGGGCAGAGTCTCCTTAGAACTAGGTTAGCAAAAGAGGCCTGTTCCTGCGGCCCTAGAGAAGTTACTCTGTGGCTCAGGTGTAGATTTATCAAGACCATCTGGAAGGGCAGAACACAACGAAGAGTTTATCCAAACTTCTATGCAGAGCACGAGGGAGCCAAAGACTAAAAACTAGGAGGCTGACCCTGGGACCTTGGACTGGGATTCTTCCCAGTTTGTTTCCAAACAGTAAGCTGTTACAGTCTCAATTCCTGTCACTCAGACAATGTTAGAGCTGGAAGTCTAGCTCCAGTATTGTGCATAACTGAAGAAACTGGGGTCCAGAGATGTAAAGTCACTGACCAGGGCCCACAGTGCCTGGATTAGGGCCAGTGGGACTTCCTAAAATTTGGTTCTGCAAGAGAATGCTCCTGAAAAATCTAAGGTAAGTTTTCTGCACTTAAAAAAAAAAAAAAAAGATGCCTAAATCATATTTCCTTTTATTTTAAAACGTATTTGTGTGTTTTCAACCCACAGTTGTCTATTCAAAGAAATGGACCTAAAAATAGTCTTTCTCTCAATATGCCAGGGGAGATCACTGACTCTGATAAACATTGTCCTAGAAAGCAAGTTACTGCACCCTGTGAGTTGCTTATTTCCAACAAGTTGTTTCCCACTGTGACCCGAAACGAGATCAGGCAGCTCCACCATACACAGAACAGCCCAGAGCTTCCTAAGCCAGCGCCTCCAGTCTGGGTATAACTTACTTTATACAGGTAACACGGGGGTCATTGCAGATGTGGTCCCCACCTCTGTCTCCCTCTAGCCACTGGAAGACACCCTCTGGGTTCCTGAGCATCGTGGGCATTACCAGCAAGTTCCAGACTTGGAGAGGAGAGACCTGAGGTAACTCAACAAAGCCATGGCAACTATTAGGTAATCTCCTCAACTCTTGTATTTCCCTCTATCTGCTCCCCTAACATCTCCCACTCTCTCTTTTATGCTCTCATTTTGAGTAAAAAAAGCCATGTCGCCATTCCCACCCAGTGCCTGACCCAGAACACGACTCAGCAGACGGTCTTGGGTGGCACGAACGGTTGAACCTCACTCATCTTCATCGCCTCGTTGTCCTTCCTTTCTTTTTTCTCTTTGCTGATAGTCCACTCTTCACCTTTTGAAAACCGGTTGTACCAAAAGCATGGACCGAAGCAGGGACAAAATACTTAATTTCTTTGAACTAGTTTTTTATTTGAAGTTTGATATTACATTATCAAATTATGGTTGTTATTTCCTAAAACAGTGGCTTCTGGATAACTCATGAGTATTAACCATTTTGCTCTTTGTAGATCCATAAAATAATCTTCTCTTTGATGGTAAATGAACCAGAGCAAGGGTACTATTCTCTGTAAAACACTTCTCAATAGCCTAGTAAATTGTTCTCATTACAAATCCCTCTGAAAAATTATTGTTGAGAAATGGCAACATGGCACATAACTGCAGGGTAAAAAAAGTACATTAGAATTAATAACATGGAAAAAGAGGTATATACCACGATTAACTTTCATATTATATTTACCTAGTTCACAGAGTTTGCCTTCTTTTTCTTTATAAAACAAACAAATATATTTTGAGTTCAAAACTATGGATGTAACATCAATATTTTTCTTATATTATCATTATCTGCATTATATCCTAATTAAGTATATCTTAATTGTATATCTAATTATATCTATGTGTAACATAAAAATGTTCCTGTGGTTATTTAAAACTACCTTTCATCAAAAATAATTGTATTAAAAGGGAGCAGGGCAGCATTCTAAGGCCAATAAAATCTCATCATGTATATCTTAACTGAGACATATAGACATATATGTACATATGTAAACACAAACTAATTTAAAGTTTTCTTTTTAATTTTAAGTTTGATATGATTGAATTAGTTATAAAATAATCTGATGTCATAGTCACATTCTACCATTGAAACTGAACTGAAATATGCCTCTTTTCATTAAAAAGTCTGCAGACCTGATTAGATGACAATGTAATTTCCATTACAAGTGCTTTTTCTGCCATCTAGTGGAAAAATGAAATCTATGAGACTTTACGATTTACATTTTTAATTCTTTTGTCTTAAAATATTTAGCAAAGGCTTATTTGAAACCTTATTTGAAAACACAAAATAATGTATTCTCTTTCTGCTTGGGATATGATCTGTAGGTGGACCAGACGTGGGTAACCCTGTGTATTCCCCATGTTGGCAAAGGGACTAGAAACGAATGTACACAGAGGGTGCTTTGGGCTTTCTAGAAAAGTCACAGAAGCCATTGACTCCAAACAAGGTATTAGTGCCCATTGTTTTACATAATTGGATTTATTGTCAAAGGGATGAAAGATGCCTCAAGCTCCTCCATCCCTTTCTGTTCCCTTAATAATACTCTAATCCTGGAAACTGGAGGAGGGGAGGCTAAGGCGAGAGCTGGCTCATTGGGCACCATCTAGATTGGATTTTAAACTGCAACTCACACTGAGGTTTGTAGTGGCACTGCCAGCCAGTGTGGGCACACGAAACAGAACACAAAGTCCCACGAAGTGATAGCTTCTATGGGAGGGATTTCTGTGATATGTCACATTCTGTTCTGCTTTGTTCTCTTTTGCTTTTTGGTATTATTTTATAACATTTTTACATTGATTTCGTAATCCACGAATGGTCCTGAAATTTGAAAAACACCAGTAAGAGTGTTTCCTAAGGAGTCCCACGTGTTTTCCTTTTTTACTTTAAAAATATATGATGCTAAGTCTAAAATCACGACAAAACAAAAAGTTAAACTAAGAAACAAGATACATGAAGGATTGATTAATTCATACAAAGAACTTTTTGGTCTTCTCAGTTCGGGATATTTCACCTGACGAACGTTCACTACGATGGCTGGCATCACCCCCTCTGTCCCCCGGAATAGAAGGCTTGGGCTCGTCTTCCTATCCACCTCTCGTCGAATCAGTCATCGAGTTCTATGGATTTTAACCTCACGATGAGTCATGTGTCTTTGTTCTCTTTGTGTCTTTGTCTGGTTTGGAGCCTTCCCATTTCTTCCCTGACTGATCACAGAAACTTCTACACTGCTCCTCCTGTCTCCCATCTCTCACCCCCTGAACCAACCTTCGCAGAGTTGCCAAGACTTACCTCCTCCTCGCAAGTCAGATGACATCATTCTCTGCCACCTCTGCCTAACGAATGATGCTCAAGCACCTAAGGGTGACAGTCAAGACCCTCCCTGCTTAGTTGCCCCATCAGGTGCTTAATAATTTGTGGAAGGCACACTGAACGAAACTTCCTTTCTGACCTTCAGTTCTCTAGGAGTCCTACATTCTAAATGCTGCTCTACTAACCATTCCCTGTACTCTCCTTTTATTAACTAATTAGTTTAGTTGTTCACTTATTTGTAAAGAATGTGCCTTGGCTCAAGCTTTTTGCTGGGCTGCCTTACTCTCTGCCTTCTGCCCTTGGAAATCCTTGGCACTGTTTTAAACACCAGCTCCAATGCAAGAAGCTGCCTTGGCCCACAGGTAACGCCGGTCTAGTCAATGCGTATGCTCTCCTGCCCAGTTTTAGATTGTTTCCCTGAGTTTCTCCCACCTGATTGAAGATCTTGAGGACTAGGAACATGCCCTTTCAGTCCTTAGTGTTATTCTAAGTGTTGGAAACCCATTTGTTTACTTCAACACGTTAGTCGTATATCAAGCTGTCCTGCAAGTGGCCCGCGGGCTGCACGTGGCCCAGGACAGCTTTGAATGCAGCCCAACACAAATTCATAAACTTTCTTAAAACATTAGAAGAATTATGCACGGACCTTTTTTTTTAGTTCATCAGCTGGTGTTAGTGTATTTTATGCGTGGCCCAAGACAATTCTTCTTCCAATGTGGCTCAGGAAGCCAAAAGGTTGGACACCCCTGTTGTATATCGAGGGCTGCCCAGAAAAAAATCCAGCCACTGTCAGTATAGCAAGAACGATTTGCGTGACCTCGATGTAACCTGGCAGCCAAGGAAAGTGGACTGGAACGTGCATGCATGAACAATGACTTCACTGTCCTAGTCAGTGGGGGCACTAGACCCCATGGAGTGACAATGTGTACTGGGTAGGCCTCACATTTAAAATGACTGAGTAAGTAGGGCAACAAATCTGCATCAAATTTTGCTTTAAGCTTGAACATTTCTCAGTGCCCCCTACAGCCCAGACTTGGCACCCTGTGACTTCTGGCTTTTCCCAAAATTAAAACCACCTTTGAAAGGGAAGATATTTCAAACCATTGATGAGATTCAGGAAAACATGGCGAGGCAGCTGATGGCAGTTCCAACAAAAGATTTTTCAGTGTTTGGGACCGTGAAAGAGACACTGGGAAAACTGTGTGGGGTTTCAAGGTGCCTACTTTGAAGGGGACTGAGATGTCATTGTCCTATGTACAATATTTCTTGTATCTTGTTATCTTCTTCAATAAATGCCTCTGTTTTCCATATTACGTGGGCTGGATTCTTTCTAGGCAGCTCTTGTGTATTTTGTGAAGTACGTAGAACTGGGAACTGCTGGCATTGTATTTAGTATAGGCCAGCCAAGTCTCAGAGGGGCTATTTTGGAGCCTACACATAAGTTTTAGAACAGGGATTGGGCCACCCTTACTAGTTAGAATTATCGTTCACCCTTCGACACCTTTTTTTTTTCAGCATCTACTGAGGACTACATTATTTTTCATTGTAATTATTTTTATAGCTATTCTAGCTATGGCCCATGATGCTGGATGTCCATTTTAGTAGTGCATTTTTGTAGCATGCAAATTTTTACTTTGAAGATAAATTATTTGGATTTAAGTGAGTCTGTTTAAAGAAAAAGGTCTGTGAATAATAGTTCCGTGTCATATACATGTGGAAAAAATCATGAAGATGCCATAGATCATTTAGACTTTGGGGGCATGCATCTGGAGAGTCCAGGTTAAAACTTACATGATGCAACTGAAGAAACAGAGGCTTAGAGAGAGATGCAGTTGAGTGTCCATGACATGTAAGTTTTCTGAATTGCTGAAACATGATCATTGACTTTTAGAAAATACAGTAAATGATCTCCCACAAGCAGATTAATTTCCACTCTTGTTCTTGTTTTTCCTGGTGGGACATCAGACATCTTTTGACTAGCAAATTACAGATTAGAATTAAGGAATCTAGAAATTCTGTTTCTTTCCAAAGCAGTCACATAGTTTATTTTCTTCTGAATGGTGTGAAATTGAAATAGTTGGTATTTTAGATTCATTTGACAAACTGAGTATTCAGACTAAATCAGAAGTAGGTATGTGATATTTGTTTTTATCAAGTTTACATTAGTTTATTCATATACTTCAATGTATAGGAGTCAGCAAATTCAATTACAAACTACCTATTCCAATATGCCATTTGCTGGTAGGAGAGCAGGTAGAATCTCTAAAAAATTTAACAGGTGAAATAGTTTTCCAATATTACCTCTGGTAATTACTGATATCAGAACCTTTTTAAAGGATTTTGATGTATTCACAGCCTCCTAGTCTCTGTTTCTACTCTCTTCATGCTCCAGTCCGTCTTGCACTTGTCACTTGCAAAGCAATTCCCCTCACAGAGCTTGACTCTCTCTTCCTTTCTCTGATGCCTATGGAATAAAGGTCAGACTTGCTCAGGAATGTTCACAATCTGACTTCAACTTGCTTTCCAGGCCTCTCCTACTCTCCCCTAAATACAACTTTGTATTTCAGCCAGAATAATCTACTTTTGTGGATTCATCTCTGCTCTTGTACAATGCATTAGGTTCTTTTCTAGCTCTTCCTAGTTTTCTCTCTTTATAGAGATGTTAGAAGTTTCATTAAACTTAAAATTCCACATGGGATTTTATATAGTAATTTGACTTATGAATCTCAGGTGTGCCATCCTCACGAGGGAAATGGCATGGACCTGATCCCACCAAGGCGGAGGTGCTGATGGAAGGACTCACGAGATTTCCTGGAAAACCCATGAACAACTAAAACTGTTTCCTTTGATAACCTTTACTCACCTTATTCAGGGACAGAACACTAATTGGTTTACCACCAAAAACGCGCCAGTAATATTTACTTTTTCTAAACTGGCTGCCTTTTCTCCCCTCGCTTACAAATCCTGTCCTTTTCTTTTTTTTTTTTTTTTTCCCGGTATGTGGGTAGCTCCCTGGCCGGTAAATGAACCCAGGCCGCAGTGCTGACAGCGCCAGCGCCGAAGCCTTAAGCCACTACACCATCAGGGAACTCCCCTCTCCTTTTTTCTTGTGTACAATCAAGGATCTCTTCTTATGGGAGCCATTTGTGTAAAAAAAAAAAAAAAAAAAAAAAAAAAAAAAACCCTTAATATCTGCATTTTAAAGTAGGCATAGAAACTTTCTATTTACATTTTAAAATATACTGTTTTAATAACTTGCAACTATAGCATTTAGAAAGCAAACTCATCTATATGTAAACAAATTTCAACTGTTCACTTTAGTTTCTGTAAAATTCCCTTGTCATTGGTGAATATCAAAGCATTTACATTAATCCATTATCTTCCAAGAGGTCCTAATCCACGGTGGACTACCATCTTGATTTCTCAGTGATACTGTCCATTTGATACTCTTTTAAGCTGCCTGCATGTAAATGAGTCAACCAATTTCTATTGCTTTATATATTCTCAATGCTAGTGACATATTTCTGCCACATAAAGTGCAGACTTTCCCCAAGATTTCTATTAAATGGTGACCTTCATTTGTGTCAGTCTTCAGAGCTACAGAATCGTGTACCTCAAGAACAAGAAACCTATTATTTCAGAACTCTCACCAATCACTATATTGATTCTTTCAGATTCCAGGTTTTCTCTGTGGCTAGCTGGTCGCTGGTTTATTTTTGGCTTGAGTTCCTGAGTAGAACTAAACACAGGGCGCCTCTTCACCAATGTGAAGTAAGGCAGCCAGCCCATCAAGACTTCTTTAAAACAAATATAGCTTATTTTACCTTCCCAACTTTAGCTCTTGCATACTATGCCCTGTAGACTACAATGGTTTGTCTATAACAGTCACATTATAAATACTCGTTCCTGTATTTGTTTGCTAGAATTGCCATAAGAACTATAGATTTCATGTCTTAAACAACAGACGTTCATTTTCTCAGTTCTTCAGGCTGGAAGTCCAAGATCAAAGAGGTGGGAGGCTTGTTTTCTTCTGAAAACTCTCCTTGGTTTATGGATTCTGGTTGCCTTCTCAGTGTCCTCACATGGTCTTTCTCCTGTAAGTGTGCATTCCTCATGTCTGTGTCCAATCTTCTTCTTCTTGAGGATAATAGTCAGTTTTGATTAGGACTCACCCTAACAGCCTCATTTTAATTTAATAATCTCTTTCAAGGTCCTACCTCCAAATACTGTCACATTCTGAAGTTCTGGGGTTAGAGCTTCAACATACCAATTTTGGGCAAACACCATTTCTTCCCTAAATTTCCTAACAGAGACCCAAACTGCCACTTACGACGTCTTCAAATTTTGGCTCTCTCTTTGGAGCAGGTGTTAATAGTGTCAACAGTAAATAAAACTTACATAGGTGACACAGGGAAGAAAAGAGTGAATGGGCAGTTTTGCCTAGAGACCAGACGTTTGATCATGGACACCTAGTTTTATACATTTCTTAAACAGACCTTTGCACCTGACCCAAAGTGTCTGTGTGTGTGTGTGCATGCACGCGTGCACGTGTGCATGTGAAAGTAAGTATTTAAAGTACTTCAGGTATCTGGCAAAGCAGTTTACACACCAAGTCTGATCTCACCTCCAAAGTCTGTGAGGGACCAATTTTCTTCATCTCAGATGAACAAACTGGATCTCAGAACTAACTTGCCCAAAGTCACTGGCAAGTTAAGAAAAAACAGATTAACTAGACTTCATCAAAATTTTCAAAACTTTTGTTATCAAAAAACACTATCAAGAGAATAAAAACTGCAACTCAGGGAATGAACAAAAATATTTGCAAATCATGTATCTGAAAAGCAATTAATATCCCAGAATACATAAAGAACACTGGCAACTGAAAAAACAATTAAAAAGGGGACAAAGGACTTAAATGAACATTTCTCCAAAAATGTACACATAGCCAGTAAGTACATGGAAAGATGTTCAACATCACTAATCATTAGGGAAATGCAAACTAAAACCACAATTAGATACCACTTCACACCTATTAGGATGCCTGTTATTTAAAGAAACAAAAACAGAAAATAAATATTAACAAGGACGTAGACAAACTGGAACCCTGGTGCACAGCTGGTGGGAATGTAAAATGGTAGCGTCACTGTGGTAAACAGTATGGCAGATCCTCAAAAAAATATAGCATTACGGTATAACCCAGCAATTCCACTTCTGGGTATATACTGAGAACTGAAAGCAGGAACATAAACAGAAATTTAAACACCAATATTCACAGCAGCAGTATTCTAGCCAACAGAAAGAAAAAACCCCAATATCCATCACTGCATGATGGATAAACAAAATGTGGTAAATCCATAAAATGGAGTATTAGTCAGACTAAAAAAGGAAATGAAATTCTGATACATGGTCCAACATGGATGAAACCTGAAGACACCATGCTAAGGGAAATAATAGGCACAAAAGGATAAATATTCTGATCCCACTTACATGAGGTATCTAGAATTGTCAAATTCATAGAGACAGAAAGAAGAAAAATGTTGATCGTTTCTCTGAGGCTGGAGAAAGGGAAATGGGGAGTTATTGCTGAATGAGTAGAACTTCTGTTTAAATGATATAGGAAGGATGACTGCACAACAATACACTAAATAATATCACTAAACTACATAACTTAAATTACAGTTAAAATAGTAAACTTTAGGTTGTGTATATATTCTACTGCAATAAAAAATGTGGCTAATGTGAGGAACTGAATTTTTCAATTAATTTAGGTTAAAAACTGATACTTGATGCACTTACTGAAAAAGTTTTTAAGTATGTCTGAAATACATAAGTAAATTTTCTAATATCTCACTATGTAAAGCTTTCTTTTCAAGTACAGAGAAATGTAATCTCACACATATTTGATATGCCAAGGAGACAAACCTGCCTCCTTATACTGCATGGGGAAAAAGCTTTCCACTTTACACCAAGCCTAATTTTACGTTGTAAATTATACCTTTAAATAGTCTTCAATCATTCATAACTAATAAGCATCTAAATATTTATAGAGTATCTATAGAAACACAAGTTGAATTCACAGAAACATATGTAAAATCAAAAGTACATGCTAATAACCACCACAATAGTTTTATTTTTGCCACTGACAACATGCACAACACTGCAATTTTATCAATAACTACGTTTGGTTTCCTTAAATATCACTTAAGTATGCATTAAAAATGTTTACATTTAAGAAATGTAACATTAAAGAAGTCTTCTGTAAACATACCACCTTCTCAATATATTTTCCTGCTTTCTTACATAAATAACTTAATCTACAAAGTCATAAATAAAACTATTAACTCTCATGGCCTAAAAGTATATACAAATTTTGGAGCTTGACAAGTGTTCTCTTTATAATTTTACGAGGGCTATCCGGAAAAACCCAGCCGGTCAATGTAATGAGAATGGTTACATGGCTGGATACTTTCGGACAGCCCTTATATAAATAACAACATGCGGTATTCATCAAATAAATGACATATCATCACAGGTTCTTGATGTCTCCCAAACAGTTCTCCCAATAGCAGACCTTCCAGTGTACTTGGTAAAGATGCATGCAAACTAAAATGGTCAAGACTATATTTTTCAAACAGTCGCCATTTAAATATTACTAAGCCTTACTAAAATCACTTATTTGTCTGAAGAAAACAATGCAGCTAAAGAGTAAATACTTGTATTATCATTTAAATGGAAGCTAACAAAGTCTAAAATAAAACCAGATTAAATTTGTATTAATCTTGGAAAAAACATTCCATTGAGATTCTGTTGCAGAAACAGAATTAATGCTATTGTAAATTTTCTAAAACTTATTTTGAACCAAACTTTGATTAGTAAAATTTTCAGGGCAAAAATGATGACACACAAAAATGATTTTAGAAAAACATTACAGAACATTTGATTATTTAGTTTTTGTTTAATGACTGGAAATTTTTATTCCTTCAGAAAACAGTAACATAACTGTTAAACAAGATCTTCTGTTTAGTGATTAGATAAGCCAGTTATTTATTTAGTTATTAGATAACCACTTGATATATTAGGTAAGCACTCAAATTATTTTTATGTAATAAAAAGAATTTTACATCATGAAAATGTTTCATTAGTCATTATTTTTAGGCCATTATTTTCAGAGTATAAAACCCAGAAAGAAAACCATTCTCAATTGATCGTCTCATTAAATTTAAATGATTCAAATGATAAATAATACTAAGCCAAGTACTACTATTACTTTTAAAATCTCAGTTTCTAAAAGTTTTATTTTTCAATCAATACAAAATTGATCTGGTTCATACTAATTAACTACCAAACTTTATGTTTAAAAAACTAAACATTTTTTGTTAAAGAGCAAATTAAAATAAATGTTTTTTGAGTGCTTATAAAAAATAAGGTTCTGATATACATAATGAAACTAAATTAAAATTCAGAAATGGTGGCTGAAATTCTGTCAACTTTTAGCCCAAAACATAAATCCACAGTTAATTTGCATTAACAATTCAAAATTAAAATTTATAATGGAAATGTCAACAAGTCATAACTACTACATGACTGCTGATGGGTTCTGCCACACCGCAACCAGGCACAGCAGACGTGCACATCTGATAGACTGCTAAGAAAATTAACGCTATCAGACCTATAAATAAAAATTGCATAAATATGAACATTGCAATGCCAAAGCATTAGAGCTGTTTAAAAAAGATGTGACATAAACACATCTGATAGTTCTCTCTGTAAGCCACTTTTCAATGATTTATAAAGCTATGGTTTCATAACTCTTTCAAAAAGGAAAATGCTTCTACAATGCTGCACGCAGTGATTTCCTTGTACATTCTTGACTACAATGTGATCTTCAAATCTTCCTGCAGTTTCACATCTCATCAGGGTCACTCCAGAAAGTCAGCTTGTCATATTTTCAGCAGCCTAGAACAAGAAAGTAAGATTCATCACAATAAAATCACAGAAAGAGACACCATGGAAATAAATTTGTCAATCCTGCCCCAATGAACAAACTCCTCCTCCACATGTACCAAACCACTTTTATCAGGAAAATATGGTGGTTTTCACTTTCTGCAGGACATTAGAACTACCTTCTGAACTCACTGCTAGGCTAACAGCGGACTACTGTTATTTAATCTTAAATAACAGTTAATGTAAAAATATACTGCTACTTGAAAAATTAACCTGCAGAAGACCTTATCTACATAATCTTTATTAGTTTGTTTCTGCATGTCTCCTTATAGTGTGCAAAAGGGATTAAGATGGAAAAATACCTTTCTGTTACACTATAAACTGGAGGAAAAAAGGGGCAAAAGAATAATAAACTCATGCTAAACCTTCTTCATCTATACCACCAACCATTATACTTGCCCTGATTATTCGAATTAACATTTCTTCTTTGCTAGAAACTTTTCAGGATCTCCTTCCACAAAGTTTTAAGGAGATACTGGTATACTGGTTTTAGATTATGGGAAAAATGTGTTTTAAGAGGCTTTGTGTGTGAGATTTATCTTCCATTCAAATGGGCAACATTTGCTAATTTTTGTTTAACTTAATCATTGATTTTGCCTTCATATCAGACTATAGTTGACTGGATATGGGATAACCGGTACGCTCAAAACTGAAAAAGATATGTTATTTAGCTAGTTCTGAATCTCCTATGCTGATAGATTGCATTTTATTTTGTCTCTGAAAAATACTATTCCAAATTACTTCTGTCAGTCTCTCGTGCACATTCTTTTCAGCTAGGTTATTGGCCCCTGGTTCTTTTAAGCACTCAAACTCCATTACCATACAAAAATCTCTACCTGGGAGCAACCTAATATGCATTCACAGTAGAAAAGATAAATAAGTTATAGTCTACTGGTACAATGAAACATAATTATTACAGTGAAAAGGAATGAATGTATTACAGTGACACACAACATAAAAGAACCTTACAAACATAATGTTAAATGAAACAACCAATTAAAAAGTTTGTGCTGTAAGATTCCATTTACATCAATTTCAAATTTTTTACAAAATTAAACTGTAGAGTTTAGAGATCCATGCTTAACAAGAGAGCACACTGTAAAAATCAGGGCAGTCGCTACCGGAGGCGGACGCGGCAGGGAGACGTCGGCGGTGTTGTATGGCTTTTGCCTTCATGATAAATTTTGGCTCTGTAATGTTTTACTTATAGTTTTGTGTTATATTTAATAATCAAAAAGTTTTAAAAAGCACAAAACCAACAACCCAACCACTGGAACTCACTGGAGATGGATAAGCTACATGTTTTATATAACTCTATTTCCTCAATGAAAAGAAAAAAAAGGCTAGAGCAGCAGTTCTCAACCTGTGGGTCGCAATCCCTTTGGGGGTCAAATGACCCTTTCACAGGGGTCGCCTAAGACCGTCGGAAAACACGTATCAAATATTTACATTACGATTCCTAACAGTAGCAACATTACAATTATGAAGTAGCAACGAAAATAATTTTACGGGGGTCACCACACCATGAGGAACTGTATTACAGGGTCGTGGCATTAGGAAGGTTGAGAACCACTAGGCTAGAGAAGCCACTTTGTCCTTAGAAGTTTTAAGCAGGACTAACTTGAAGTTTCAGTATTTATGGTGAGTTAGTACTATGTAAACATGGAAATAAAATCACTTGAGATTTTAAATCAGAATGTGTGCAAGCCAAAAAGGGAACACTTTTCCTGTTCCCATTAGAAGGTGCTAAATTTAATTCTGACCAAAGGGGTCCCCTGGTCCCATGGCAGCAGCACAACCCAACTGCCCTCAACAATTCCCAGGTCTCTGAGCTATTCTGAGTCATTCTTCTCATTTTTTGTTTTGAATTTTTTAAAGAGTTTTTTTGAGCCAAAATGACAGCATGTGGTGGGGAGCAGGATCTCAAATACTCCCAAATCTTCCCTTTTCTTGAAGGATAAGCTCGTGCTCCCAGCCGGTCCCTTCCCTCCTGTGGAGTCCCAGAAGTCTGACAGCCCTCCTCATTCGGTACCAGCCAGGCCCCATCCGGTCCAAGCCGGCCGTGCTTTGTGCTGAGGGGGCTGACTGCACCTGCAAATCACACACCTCATCTCTTCACCAACAGGTTCCTCAACCACACTCTTGGCCATCTCTCTAGTGTGCTATCGGGTAGGCTGGGAATTTTCCAAATCAAGCGCTGGTTCCTTTCAGCTCACAGATTCCTTCCTCAGTTCCTCAGTCCTCTCACACTTTACTGCAAGCAGCAAGGAACAGTCAGGCTGCACTTTGCACACTTTGGAAATTCCTCAGCTAAATATCTAAGTTCATCACTTTACAAGTTTTATTTTCTTTCAAACAGTACGACACAATTCAGCCAAGTGCTCCATCACTTCATAGCAAGGATAGCCTTTCCTCCAGTGTCCAATAACAAGTTCCTTATTACTGTGTGAGACTTCACCAGAAGCAATTTTAATGTCCGTATTTCTAGCAACATTCTGTTCATAATATATGAAGGCTGTCCAGAAAGTTATCAGTCACATGGTATGAAAAAGAGTGGCATTTATGGCTGCATATTTTCCTGACAGCCCATGCATGTACCCTCCAAGACGAGTGACTCTTTCTGTACAGCTCCTCTCTTTCTGAGCCCTCACAAGGATCGCCTTTAATATCCACAGTACTACAAATTGTCTCTACAAGACAATCGAGGCTTTTCTATCAAGTGCATTAAAACCTTCCAATCTCTATTCATTGCCCCATTGCAAAGCCACTCCCACATCTATAGGTACTTCTTATAGCAGCACTCTACTTCCCAGCAGTAAATCTGTGTATTTCTAAGGCTGCTGTTAACTGGTACCACAAACAAGATAGATAAAAAAACAACAGAAATTTATTTTCTCAAGTTCTGGAGGCAGAAGTTCAAAATCACTCGCTCAAGGCTCTAACAGAGGATCCTTCCTTGCTTCTTCCTAGCTTCCAGTGGCTGCTGACAATCCTTGGCCTTCTTTGTCTTACAGATGACATCACTCCAATTTCTGCCTCTGTCATCACAGGGCATTCTCGCGTGTGTCTGTGTCCTCACATGGCATTTTCTTTGTGTATCTGTGCCTAAATTTCCTTTGTCTTGTAAGGACATCAGTCATTTAATCCATTATGATCTCATCTATCTTGATTATACCCATAGATACACTATTTCCAAATAAGGTCATATTCACAGGTACCAGACTTGAACATACCTTAATTGGAGTAGACACAATTTTACATACAACAAAAGAAAAAAATCTAAACACAGTTGCCAACTTCTGGGATAAAACAACATGGCCCATAATAGCAGCAATTTTTGAGATCTGAATATGTGCTACTAAGCTCCTGGTCTTCACAATTTCTTCCAACAGTGACAGAAGCTACTTCAATTATGTTTAGGATCTTTCAAGTAACTCCATCATTAATCATTCTAAACAAAAGTATCTTTATTTAGAATGAACTAACATCAAAATCTCTACCTTTAGTGCTTCACTGGCCTTGCGAAGTTCCTTAATAACCGATGATAAAGCTTCTGGGTTGATACCTTGTTCACAAAGCCGTACACAAATAGACAAAGTCTCCATATCTAAGCCAGTATTCAAAATCCTTGAAATCTCGAGCAGAACTGAAAAAAGAGAAAATTTTAAAAACAAAGTCTTCCACTTTAAATTTTGCACATAATACTTTTGTTTTTAATTCATTAACACTGCGAATACCACAGAATTAGCATAGCATCTTACAGTTGGAAAGAGGCACTTAAATGCTGTCTTGCTTGCCCTTATTTAGCTCTAGAAACTTCAAAATAAACTTGCAATCTCTCTCTACACCAATGCTTTTTACATCTTAGCTTTATTCTACCACTCATTTAATATCTATCTAAAATTTATGTACCAGAATTAGGATTATTCTGAACATTTCCCCACATTTTAGTATTCTTTTACAATATAATTTAGTCAGTCACATAATATTCCATTTTATGGAAACACCATGCATTACTTTAACCACCTTATTTTAAGTTCGGTGGATCTCACGTTTCCCCTATTAAAATAATACTGTGAAAAGCATCCGTACATGCTTACCTAATTTTATTTCATAAGAATAAATTCCCAGAAGTGGAACTGCTCAGTCAGTAATAAACATGTTTAAGGCTTTAAAAATATTTAGAAACTTTTACAGAGTAAATTATGTTTGTTGAATCTAATAAAAATGAAAGCTTCTATTTTTTAACTTCATTTTTATAGTACTTCCATTTTATTATAGTTTATAAAAGTATCTGTCTTTCACACGACAAGCACTAGCATAGAGCAACTCAGGATGTAAATACATTGGCTGCATTAAATTTTGTTTTATGGTGGCTGTTTCTCAGAGTATGTTTAGAATTTTCTAAGCCACTGGTCAACATATTACCTACTGTTTCCTGTATCATTTTCCCTTGGCATGATGATTAGAAAGTTATTCTCCTTGCAAAGATTATATAATTATTCACCAGTATTCTCTTCTAGCACTTGAAAGTTTATCCCCCACTCAGCATAAATATTTAAATATTTAACTCACTGCAATTTGGGTGGAAAATAAAATCTCTAACTTTTCCTTCCTGAAATTTCAGTTGCCACTTTTTGTTGAATGATCTATCCTTTTACCACTCAATTCAGATGCTACCTTTGTAACATAATAACTTCCCACATACCTATGGATTTGTTTCATGTCTATCTTTTGTCAGGAACAAAATTTTAATTAATAACTTTATAATGCATGTAGTGAGTTAAAGATACCCTTGTTACCTTTTATTATTATAAGCCCTTTCATTCTCTCTGTGAACTTAAAAAATATTAATTCCAAAAACAAATTCCAGGTTTGATTACCAGCCAGGGAACTACTCCCCCCCACCCCCCAAAAAAAGACAAAAACAAATTCATTTGAATTCTGATTTGAATTGCATGAAAACTCCATATTATTTTGGGACAAATGGACAAGTTAAACAGTATTATCATCCATTAATTTAAGTCTAAAGTCCTCCCAAAAACTTTTATAGTATTCTTGTCCATGAGATGGGTCTTTCCCAATTTTTCATATCTGACATTTATGTTCTTCTCTATGATTTCAATCTGAGGTTTTAAAAAAATAGTTATCTTCCACGCCTTTACTTAACTTTTGAACATATGGAGTACAGTTCTAATGTTTTTGTCAGCTAATCCTAACATCTGTGGCAATTTTGTGTCTGTTTCAACTAATTTTTTTCTCCTCATCATGGGTCATAGTTTCCTGTTTTGCCTACCTAATAATTTTTGATTGAATGGCAGACATTGTGAATTTTATCTTGTTGAGTGCTGGATATTTTTCTATTTTCTATATATATTCTTGAGCTTTGTAATGAGATACAGTTATAAATATCTGGACAAAGTTTGATCCTTTTGGGTCTTTTAAGATTTATTAGTCAAAACCAGAACCTTCTTTAAGCACAGAGCTGTTAAAGACCCTCCTGAGTACTCTGGTGAATTAGGAAGTTTTCCATTCTGGTTGGTAGATACAGGAACCATTCTCAGTCCCGTGTGAGCGCGGTGCATTGTTTCCTCTAATACTTTTGGATGTTTTTTCCCCCAGCTTTTTGGATGCTTTCCTTGCACACATGTGCTATTGAATGTGCTGCTGAATGCTTGAGGGAGACCCTTCTGCAGACCTCCAGAATTCTGAGTGCAGCTTTTGTCTCAGGCTCTGTTCTGCAAGCTCTACCTGCTGCGGTCTCCATGGACTGGCAGCTACTTCTGCTCCATTCAGGGTGTCCATTGGGTTCTGTCTGGATTCCTCCCCTTAGCTCAGTGCATTGTGGTCTGGAAATTCTCTGAAAGCAGTAAGCTGAGACAACTATCTGGCTCACTTCATTGGTTTTCTTTCTCTAAGGGATCACCGTCCTTTGCTGCCTGATGTTCAGTGTCTGAAAACCATTGTTCTGCACATTTTGCCTAGGTTTTGTTGTATGTTTCAGGTAAGAGGGTTAAGCCAGTCCCTGTTATTCTGGTTATTTCAGGTAGGAGGGTTTAATCCAGTCCCCGTTACTCTTATCTTGGTTGGAAGCTGATTTTCATTTTCATTTCTTCAGTTCTGATATTCCAACATAATAATATTTTACTCTTCAGTTGAATTCAGGCTGTTATTCATGTTCTCTGCCAAATTTAAGATTTAAGAAATCTTTTAAGATTTCTAATTTCTCACTATAATTGACTGTTCTTGTTTTGTAGCTAAATGCTTATTTATAACCACTTCTTGTATTGTTTCTGCCCTTATCTATGTGAGGCTGTAGTCTCTTCTTATGCCATTTCCGAGATTTCTGTATCTTCAAGTATAAGCAAGCAGCAAAAACAGAAATATTTAAGAGTGTGTTCCCCAGGGCCAGACTACCTGGGTAGAAATTCCACTTTCATTACTTAGTAGGCAAGATAACCTCTCTGTGCCTTTATTTCATAATCCTGTAAAATGGGGATAATCATGGCACTTACAGGACCTTTGCGAAAACTAAAGGATACAGTCAGAATAGTTTGCCATCCAGTGGTGCTCAACAGTACTTAGCTATTACTTCTACTTTCTTTTTTTCCATTTTGCATGTTAGTTGTTTATGTTTTTCATCTACTTCAGGTACTTTGTGACTTTGGGCTGAAAGCTCACGTTCCACAGGAAGATTTTTTGTAGAGAAGTCCTGGACTGGTGATGTGTTCTCGGATGGGTAGTATCACACTGGCCTCCATCCTCCTGATGAGGTTTTGTGGAAGCATCCCGGCTCCACACACACACCAGACACATGCATGGTGTTTCTCAATTCCCAGCCATGGCAGATGGCACACTTCTGGCCCCAACTTCACTCAGACACTGCAGCGTGCTTTATCAGGCTTCATTCCCATTCCCCTGCTGTGGTTCCCATCTGTTCCTTTCTTTGGGGGAAACCTCTCTCTTTCTAATGAATGGAGGCTTCCCTTTCCTGTTTTTAAACATGGATATGCTGATAACTGTATTTTAATATCATTTCCAGTCATTTTTATATGCTTGTGGCAGAAAGTTCCAGCCAGTGCTCAATTATTAATTTTGACAGTGAATCATCAATTTCTTTAATTTTCAGTTTTGGTTGTTTTCATAAATGAATTCTACCTCACTCTTGCATATTCTAATTGATTAGTGCTGATATTCTAGAACAGTGATGTCTGATCTTTTGGCTTCCCTGGGCCACAATGGAAGAATTATTATCTTGGGCAACACATAAAATACACTAACACTAATCATAGCTGAAGTGCTAAAGAAAAAGTTTGCAAAAAAATCTCATAATGTTTTAAGAATATTACTTATAAAAATAAGTAATATTCTAAAGCAGGCATGTCCAACCTGCAGCCTAGGTCCAACCCAGGACACAGGTTGGACATGCCTGCTCTAGAATTTACTTTTTTTTATTTTGTAGTTAGCTAACATCTTAACAAATTCTCCTGAAGCTTGTAACAGTTTTTAGTTGATTCTCTTGTGTTTTCTAGTCAGATAATCATTCCACCTACAAATAACTGTTTTGTGTCCTTTTTGATTGTCTCTATTCTTGTCCTGCTATTTGCTAAACCTTTTATATCAGTTTTTTTAAAAATACAGTGAGCGCATGTATTTCCAATTTTATATAGTATGCATATAACATTAATGTTAAGAACTGTGTTGATTTCATATAATTATACTTTAGCATGTTAAGAATGTACTGTTTTCTTTTGCTACACTTTTAAAATAAGGAAAAAATGTTATCACTTTATCAATACCTTTTCATCAACCACTCAAATGACCAGGCAGCTTTTCTTCTCTGACTTAGTGAGGTCATATGTTATATTGACAAACCATATTCATGGGTGAAGAACACTGAGCCTGGGCAATCTACTTTCACAGTCAGGGGTTAGCAAGCCTGCTCTTTATCTGGAGATAGATGTTACCCTATCTCTCAGTGCTATTCACCGTGAACACAAACCTGAGAAATAGCAGGAGGGAAGAGCAGTGCATTTGATTTTCTTAGCATACAGAGCAAGAAAAGTACAGACATTGCAAGACTTCTGAGACTGGGTTAAAAAATGTACTACAGCTTCCTCCTTGCTCTCTCTTGAGATACTTTCCCTTGGAACACAGCCTCCAAGTGTGAGGAAACCCACATGTTCCACACAACAGCCCCATGAGAAGCCAGCTAACAGTTCGCATCAGCTAGCTACTTGTGTGAGCAAGGAAGCTCTGAGATGACTCCAGACTCAGCACTAACTGCAATGCACTAGACACCCTCAATGCAACTACCTAGATGTGCCTGGCCAACACCCAGCATGGTTCGAGGTAAGTATTTTGTTGTTTTATGCCACAAGTTTGGGGCGATTTGTTATGCAGTAACAGATAACCAGAACACATACCCTGTCCCTCTTTTAACTCTCTAACATCAGTACCTTCGTCATTAACTGTTCCTGACAAATTCTCCTCTCCAGATTTTTCTAAATGCCATGTTTATTCCTAACTTCATACCTTTGTTCATGCTTTTCTCCTCTAACTTTTCTCTTCCTTCCATATAATTCCACCTCAGTATTTGTATTTCTTCCTTTAAGCGTTTGTTTACAAGTCACATCGATCATTGCTTCCTAACTTCACAACCTGTCTAATCAATAAGTATTTCTGTAGTGTCTCCTGTGTAACTGGTACCTATATGTATTGTGTGCCTACTGTGCTACTGTTGAATGTGTAGTTGTGAACAAGATAGAAATAGTCTCAGCTCTCGTGGATATTAGTCAAGGAGAAGAGACAGATTTTAAAGTAACTGATTCCAGTTTTGGCAAGCGAAATAAAATAGCATACTTCCAAAACAAATCACAAGGGTATCTTACCAGTTGTGAAGAACACCATGTTTATGAAAGGATTGTCTGAGGAAATGACAATGAAGCTTAAACTTCAAGGGTGAACAGAAATCAATCTGGCTAATACAGGGGAAGGAGGAAGGGCAAAGATTGGGCGCCTCAAAACAGCTTCTGCAAAAGTTCCTACACAGGGGAGAATTTGGTAAATTAAAATGATCTGAAAGGCTCATGTGCAAGCAATGTAATTGAAGGGATAAATAGATGTAAAATATGATGAGGGAGACACAAAAATCTACTAAGGCCCTCTTGAAGATTTTAGAACTTTGGGGAGCTATTTTAGAAGACGTAAAATGGGAGTGTGACAAGATCAGATTTTCATTTGAAAAGACGTTTGTTGCAAAGTATGGAGTAAAACTTGGACAGGGATAAAACACATGTGAAGAAAGAGTCTAGCTAAGTTACTGAAAGACTGGTGGGGGCATGGACAGGAGAGATTAAGACAAGCAAGCGGTCAAGAGAACTAGATTGATGGTAGAAGCAGGGACTACACATTTGTTTCAGTGACATTGCCTTATACACTGTGGATTCTCTTAGCTCCTTTTACTAGCTAACTACCTGATATATAACGTAGTTGTTACAGTGAAGTCTCCAGTAAGGAAGACTAATTCTCAAAAACATACTTAGTAGTAGTTGAAAGATTAGAACATTAAAGGAAATCCTAGAATATATAAGAAAATAAGAAAGTATGAGGCTATTGACTGAGTATCTAAAATTTCAAAACACTGAAAAGCAAAAGAGGCAACTGTGTACACAGGAGAGCTCTGAGAGGTAGCTGAAAGAGACTGACATTTTAAAGAGAGAATGTAGGAAGAGAATGTTGAGGATCTAAGAGTGGGAGTAGATGATGTCATGCAACAGACCTTATGCTAAATCAGATTCTTTTCAGACTGATCTGTGCTGGTAAATAACAAAGTCCACTGCTTCCTCTCCTGTCTGAAGTGTCTATCAAAATCCTTTGATTTCACAAAACTACATATTTATAGCTGAGCTCTACAATTTTTGCAAATCACTAACTTCCATTAAAAGATTAAATCACTGTTACCTGACTAATACTGAAGGGAGGAAGGGAGGAAGAGGATGAGGAGAAATACCACATCTTGAAGGAGGGTAATCAGACTCAAAAAAGTCTGCAATACTAGTTTGGCTCTCATGGATAGATTTAAATACAAGTGAAACCCAAAATTACCAGAATTTCAAATAATAATTATGTTTGAGTAAGTCAGCCTAGCTCCTTGGCCAAGCTAAAGTCTTATTTCTGGGAATGAGGATGGTGGAAGGTGTGATTATAAAATAACTGCATTTAGGACTCCTTCAGTTCAGTGTACGGTCAGTTATTTACGGTGTAAGTGTCCCTATGTTTCTTTTTGTGCCTCAATATTAGCATGAAAAATATTTCAATGTTTTTCACTGACTGCAATAATTCAACTTCACATTTTATGAGACTGACTGTCTTGGACCCAATTATGACACACTAGCAGGAATTTTACGTAAATTTAGAGTTCTAATGGGCAAGACAGTATCTGTCACATTTAACACAGGTCTGCAGATGAACCATATGTAGAGGAGCAGTGTTCTCTAATCCAGAGTTTCTCTCCTCCAATTAAAAAAATAAAAATCTTGTCTTTCTTAACTTTTTCACGTTCTTACTCTCTCTCGAATCTTCATTTTACACCAAGTTCTCCTAGTAAAAATCTTGATGCTACCAACAGAAACTATGAGTTCTCTTTTCTACATCAGTAGTTCCACCACTGATAAAACTCAAGTATTCTCTTCAAATGGGATCCTGTACCCATATAATTAAGGAAGCTAAGCACAGCTAACTTAGCTGTGATACACCAAGATGGATGGGAAAATAGGCTGAATCTGACATTAAGAAAAACGAAAGGCTTATACTTGGTAAATACAAAATGAGGTCCAAAGTCTCTCACATAAGTAATCCTTTGAAAAGGAAAGCAGCAGCTAGTGCAGAAAAAGCCATAAGTCTTGTCGGAAGTCCCACTAAGCATGTGTATTATGAAATAGAGACTACAGTGAAAGAGACAGATAAACGTGAAGGCTGACACAGCTTAAAGAGAGTTCCATGGGGTAACGTGTTCAGAGATAGAGGTTGATGTGGTAATCTCTGGAAAATGCAGAAACCAACGTTCAACAACTATCTAATTCGCTTATATAGGTAGATGAGAGTAAAATGGAGACCAAAAAAAGTAGTCTGCAAGTGGGATGACATTACTCGTAGACAAAAGTATTATAATACAGTATCTTTTCAGGATCACCTTCGATACGCCTTTACCTGCTTATCTTATTTAAATATTCATGTTATAACCCTCGGAGATAACCTCATTTTACAGGGTAAAAAAATACGCAGGCTCCAAACATTTAAATAGTTTGTCCAAGCTCACCACGAGGTCTAAGGCGGAGAGCCAGCATTAGAGGGTAGAAAAAGGGTAATTCCAAGACGCGGTTTCAACTCGCATGCATCGGGGCCCGAAAACAGATAAATACACCAACAGCCCCCGGCGTCACCTGCTCCAAGCTGAAACTGGGGCGATTCTGATTTGTTCAATAATCAAATATTTTAAAAGCGCGTACTCGAGTGCCCAGGACAAAAAAGTGGCAGTGAGGCAACATACCCGGCCACTGTCCGCACGGGGTTTACAGTTTTGAGGGCGGTATAACCCCGAGCCCCGCGCTGGATCGCCGCACGGGTCGAACGCGGAAGGGGCTCTGCAGGGGCGGGTGAGGCGCACGAGGCCGGCACCGGAGGGCAGGAAGCGAGGACCGGCGTCGGAGAGGGGCGTGGCGCGCGGAGAGGGAGTGCGGCGTGCGCGCAGAGCGTCGTACGGGGCGATGTGCAGCGCGCGGGTCCGGCGCGCGTCGGCCTGACGTGGGGG
>PVJL010011150.1:0-44575 GCA_004026885.1 Lyroderma lyra
ATTGGTGAGTTCAGTCCATTGACATTTAGAGTGATGATCGATATGTGAGGATTTCCTGTGGCCATTACTTATTTCTTTCTTTGTTTTTGTTTGTTTGTTTGTTTATTTTTGTTTCTTTCTTGTTGCCCCAACTTTGTTCCATTTGTCCTGATGTTTTGTTTCAGGCTGAAGAGCCTCCTTCAGTATTTCTTGGAGTGCTAACCTCATGCTGGCAAATTCCCTTAGCTTCTGTTTGTCTGAGAAGGTCTTTATTCCACCTTCATATCTGAAAGATAATTTTGCTGGATAATTTATTATTGGCTGGAAGTTTCTCTCTTTCAAATTTTTGAATATTGGGTTCCACTCTCTCCTGGCTTGTAGAGTTTCTGCTGAGAAATCTGATGCCAACCTGATGGGTTTTCCTCTGAAGGTTATAGTTCTTTTTATCCTGGCTGCCTTGAGAATTGTCTCTTTGTCTTTAGTTTTGGACATCTTTAGTACCATGTGTCTTCGAGAAGATCTGTTGGGGTCCAGGTATCTGGGGGACCTGTTTTCTTCTTGAACTTGGGGTTCCAGATCTTTCCATAGGTTTGGAAAGTTCTCATCTACGATTTGTTTGAGTATGCTCTCTGTAGATTTCTCTGCCCCCTCTTCTATTCCTATTATCCTGATGTTGTTTTGTCTCATGGAGTCAGATATTTCTTGCAGAGTTCTTTCAATTTTTTTGGTTCTATATTCCCTCTCTTCCTCTTTCTGAGCTGTTTCCACGTTGTGGTCTTCAATATCACTAATTCTTTCCTCCATCTGGTTGGTCCTGTTTCCTATGGCAGTTATTTCATTTCTCACTTCTTTTATGGTATTATTTATTTCTCGTATTTCCATCTCAATCTTTCTTATGTTTTGAATTTCTTTGTTAAATTGTTCTTTTTGTTCACAGAGTTCCTTTTTTATGTCGTTTATATCTTTTCCTATATTATTTATCTCAGCTATGGTGTTCTGCCAATAGGTTTTCATTTCTCTCACAGCCTTCAGAATGGCTGCTTTAAATTCTCCATCACTTAAATGAGACCCTTCCAGTTATAACAGGCTATCTTCTGGGTCAATTTCATGTTCTTTCTGAGGAATTCTAGTTTTTTAGGAATTCATCCTGTCCACTGGGATCTTCCTCTTTGACATGAGGGCTTTATGTTCAGTGCCCAGATTATTGCTTTTGTGGTGTCTTGTTGTAGGGCAGATACTAGGTGGCATTGGGGGTCAAGTTTTAGGGGAGAGAGGGCTGTTTGTTTCTTGTTTCTGATCTCTTACTGCGTTTGGCGACTATGCGCATATATCCTGGGGAGAGGCCAACAAAAGGCTTTCCAAAGGCGGTTCTGTCTTCTGCCCTTTGATGGGAAGCTGTTTTTGCTAGCTGGGGTGAATGCTAGCAAATCAAATCCGTCTTTCTTCCCAGCCCTGATTCAGTACCTGACTGTCTAAAGGCTCACACTGCTTTCAGAACTCTGGGGTGGACGAGGAAGTGCCCGCTCCATAAGTCCAAAGCTGTGGGCCTGGCCTGAGACAGCAGGGTCGCCTTTGTAGCAGACTGGGAACAGGAACTGCAGCCCTGTGTACGTCTCCAGGGGGCTTAGCGCTGGGGTGTTATCTTTACAGTTCAGAGTCCTTGCTCAGCCCTTCTACCACTCAAAAGTTCCAGAGACTGGCTCCCAAACTCCTTCCATCCCCAGCTCCCCAGTCTCTCTCCCCTCCCCCAAACTGTGCACCTCTGAATAGTCAGCAGGGATCGCGTCCCGATCCCACGTGGTCCGTCTCTGCTCCCTTCCCTCTCCCCGACTCGCCCCCTTCTTGCCAGCCTTCAGGTGTTTACTTGCGATTTGTGGATTTCTCAACAGCTGGTTTGTCACTCAGGGTCCTCTTTCTTGGCTCCTGGACGGCCGTTCAATTGTGTTTTTTGGGAGAGGCTTTAGGAACCTCCTCTCCAGTAGCCATCTTGTCTTCTCACTAGTTTTGATCCCATCTTTCACTTGAAACATGTTTCCCTGTCTCTTCATTTTGGCTGCCTCCCTGTGTTTATTTTATGTATGAGGTGGAGTTGCTATGTCTCCCAGACTTAGTAGAGTGGCCTTATGTAGTAGCTATCCTGTGGACCCTAGTAACACAGTCTTCCTGATCACTGAACCAGGTGCTTCAGGTGTGTCCCTTGTGTGAGTTGTGGGGGTCCATCTTTTGTAGTTGAGCCTTGAATGCTATGGCATATCAATGGGAGGGATTAACCCTCAAGCTGATTGGTTGTCAGAACTGGCTGTAACTACAGTGAAGGACCTATTGTGTGGGGGCTGACCCTGTGGAGCAGAATTTGATTCAGTAGATCTTTGGTGTCTGCCCCATTTGCTCTTTGGGTGTGTCATTTGTGGAGTTGGTTGGGTGGTTCTGGTGTAGTCTGAAGCTGGCCACCAGGTGTGCTGGTTCTGGGGCCTTTGGGGGGAGGTTCTGGTATAGGCCAAAATCAGCTACTGCCTGCCCACTGCCCAGGGTCACCTGACATGAACTACAAAGTAATCCACACATGGTTGCCACTTATGCTGGGCTTGAAGATGCTTATGAGAAGCTAAGCTGTGAAATAAAGCAAGCTATTGCTCATGTCCAGCTTGGGCTGCTTAGCAAGAATTATAGGACATGTTGAGGCCACATGCTATTTGTTTAGGGTCTGTGAATCTTCTAGAGATTTTAGGAAAGTCCAGAGCATGAGACAAGGCAGCTCATTTGCATTTAAAAGCCACTGGAAGCAGTTGGTTTGGGTCACATGACTGTGTGAACACCTGAACATACACTTCCAAGCTTTACACACAACCATGACAGAAAGACACTCCAGGGCCACCTCCTAGGCCTGGAAGCATGCACATTAATGTCACAGTCTGCCCTCAGATTAATGGATAAGGAAAGAAGACAGTGCAAGCTCTGGGAAGAGGGAGGATCACAGCTGTTCTGGCAGAGAATCCTGGGATCCCAGGAAAATGAGGTGTGGACTCCAGATGTATAGGGAGATTCATGACCAAGAGAGGCCCCAGGGCATAAGCACCTCTTCCCCAGGGTTAAATGTGATGCTGGGTGTGTGCTCCAGAATTTAAGCAGATACTTGTGTTTAACAAACTCTGAAACATTAACCTTCCATGCTGCTTTTTCCAAAATGACCAGTTTTCAGATTCATGCACATGTGGGTCTGGTACTATCTCTTTTGGCAATGTACTTTTACCTGCTGGACATAAGATGTATACTTGGGTTTTTAACAGTACTTGCGAAATTAGAAGGTAAAGGGGTTGGGGTGGGCTGTTTCCTTGACCTTCTTAGGGTCACTGACTGGGTCTGAAAAAAAAATGACCAAGACAGATTAACAGGAGAAAAAAATAGAAATTAATTTAATATGATCAGAGGTGACATGGGAGACTTCATAAAGAGATGAAGACCCAAAGAAACCATTTGACCTGAGTATTTTGTGCTAGGTTTGATGAAGAGTCTGACAAGGAAACAAAATTCTGAGATGCCAAAATTTAAATTACAGAAGGTCAGAAGGTGGAAGGAAGAGACCAGAGGGGTTAACCAATTACAGCACAGGCCAAAGCCAACTGAAGACGGCTGACTGAATGCACGTTGGAACTTTGATTTAACTTCCAGTAACTATTTCCTCAGTTATCTAAAGAGAACAACCACGCACCCCTGACCACCAGGGGCCTCCATGTCTTGTTTTACACATGAATTTTCTGGGTTGTTGCACACCATGAATCCAAAGGAGCGCACATTTCTTCCTCACCAGTGCTGCCCCTGTCCTAGAACTAGCCCTGCACCACCTTCTGCTGCCCCTTCTGCTGTGGCCAGTGCAATTCTTTCAAAGCGACTTACGTCTTTCTTCCCCAAACTGTTTCCATAAAAGAGCCTTGCACTCCCAGCCAACAAAAATGTTTGTTTTCCCCACCTGCCCTGCTGCTGGGGGTTCACACTTCACACCCCAAAACCTGATCATTCTCTGGCTGGCATTTGACTTAATAAACCCTTTCTTACAGAAAGGCTTTCAGCCATGAAAGTCTTTTGTTTAACAAGTGGACAGGCATGGGAAAATGTGATATATTAAGAAGTATGAGGCAACTGTAGTAAACTGGGGGGAACTTGGAAAGGCCTGTGTGTTAGGGGTCTTCTTGGCATCCCTTTGTCTTCAGAGATAAGGGTGCTCCTTTCCTCCATGGGGAGGGCACCCCTCACAGATCAGCTTTGATGACCTGCTTCAGGGAAGAAGGGCAGTTGGGGATGGATAGAATGACCTTCCTGCTTCTGCCATCTTCTCAAACTCCTTCAGCTAAAATGCTCAATATGCCAAAGTACCATATTTGGGGGTAGTATGTCCTGACCCCCATTAGCAACAAGGTAGACTCTGTCAGAGGAAGAATCAATCTAAACCTCATAGATTTATCTAACAATGTTATATGTTAAAAACTTATGGGGCTCTTTAGGGCATAGATATATTATCTCAGGACTAAAGGTAGAATTTTAAGCTAAAGAAAGATTTTCTGAAAATTTGAAAAGGTTGTCAAAAAACAAGAATTTGTACCACTTTCTCAGATTTGTGAGAGTTTTTGAGAATGATAAAAACAATGAAGTATATGTTTTAACTAGGAGATTCTTAAGAATTTCTCCTTTGAAGAGGATTTCTCTGTCATTTAAATGTGTTAAATGTATCTCCCAAGTAGAAAAATGAAATCTGTAAACTTTTTTTAAAGTAATGATTTTTTTAAATTATTATTATTATTTTGGTAACAGAGCTGTTGCACTAGTGGCTAATTGCTACCGTTTGGACAGTACAGACATATATAGAATATTTCCACTGTAGTGAATAGTTCTACTGGATAACACTAAGTTAAAGGGTGAGTCTTTTGGAAGAGAAGACTTTAATCCAAACAGAAATTATACAGTTTTACTTTTAAGGACATTATTGAAACATACTCAGTTTTTAAGAAATCCGTATAGCCGAATGAAATTCATGTGTAGATGTCCAAATGGTCCCTGAGGTAGAGGACTGAAACCTGGCCACAGTTTTAGTTTTGGGGGGCGATGATGACGTATGCAAATAGAGCTTCTTGTGTAAAGTTTTTCTAACAATGACTTTGAAAGTTCAGGAATTTGTCCTTGGCATTATGAGTGCTTTCATGTAATATAAATATCAAAGGTGTCACCAGATGGCCATCTTGGAGACACCAGGGTCCTTTGCTGAGTTTTGAGATGGCTGATATCTGTCTGTAATGAATGGTAGATTCTTGGTTTTGAATATGTCCTTCTGGATTCTTAAAACCATATTAAGAAACTGCTTTAAAATACTGATGGTTGCTATGTAGAGGATTTATTAGAGGTAGTGGTTATCTATGGGCTTCAACATTCATAACTTAGTTATTTCAGAGGTTGACTTTCCTCTAATAAATCATTAATATTTTTCCATTTTTAATTGAAGTTTCTAAGATGCCTACAAGTCTCCATGTTTTCATATCACAGCATTCAAAAATCACAACCTGAAGTCAACACGTACACTCGGTATAGACAGATGTTAACTCTTAAGCCTTTAGCAAGGTGTCCTCCTCATATTGGAATTATTAATCCAGTCATCTAGGTAGATGTTGGCAAAGTGGTGCTTCCTTTACAGAGTGTTAAGAAGTGATGGCATATTCAGCAGAAAGTATACCTTGAATTTTTAAAGATATAAAACATCAAGAAATCAGAGTTGTCCAGGGAGAGTATCAGCCAGCACAGGGCAGTCAGGATACACTCCCCCTTTCTCTCTGTGTAAAAGGGATCAGAGGCGGCCCATCAGGACACATACAGCAATAGCCGACTCCGCTCACCTCGTCTGCTCACCAGCTTTTACACACACTCGTGTCTGACCTCACCAGACCGCGGGCCTCTGAAAAGCTGGGCCGTCAGCACAGGCGACCGTTCCCTCCAGCCTGGATTCTGTTTTAGAATTTCCATTTTCATGTAGTCGTGCTCACATGATTCATGTTTTTACATCATTTATGAAAAGTCATGAATCAGAGGAAGTTTTTTGCTGCCTCAGTGTTTCCCTCACCCTCTCCTTGGACTGTGTTTAAGTACTAAACTTTCCTTGGGGAGAACCACTGAGTTCACTTTTTTGATAAGTTCTTATTTTAAAATATGTGTGATTAAATTGATATGTAATTATGTATTGAGCTAAAACAAGTGAAGGACACAACTAGTGGGTTTGAACTGTCATCTTCTGACATCGACATGAGGCCAAAGACACTCTACTTAATCAGTGAGGACAAAATGTGACCATTCTGCAATAAGTTATTCAAATATTTACGTGACAAAACATTGCCTTCTTATTTTACTTTTTCAATAGTTCATTCCATTGTTTGTTCTGTCAATGATTGAGATAAGAATAAAACACTTTTCTCAGGTTTTAGATAAGAACACAGCACTGTATATTTATAGAAAGTCTGCAATATGGGGGTGTAGCACAGATATAAGGTACTGGATTAGATAATCTAGTCCTTTATTTTTTAAAACTATTTTGTTAAAAAATATAGCTTACATACAAGATTGCATCAGTTTCAGGTGTACGCTATAGTTGTTCAATATTTATATACATCGTACCTAATGAAGGGATCACCTTAAGTCCAGCAACCATCTGACATCATACCATGATATCACAATATTATTGACTATATTCCCTATGCTATACGTCACCTCCCCATGACTTAGTTTATAACTGACAATTTGTACTCCTTAATCCCTTCACCTTTTCTGCCCACCGCTCACCCCCATCCCCAGATGGATTCATTTTTATTCTAGTTAGAACAGTGGAGCAGGGATGATTACCATCACATGGGATGAACAACATTTATTTACATCTCCCTCAGGGCTATGTTAATTCTCCTTCCTTCTATGCTGTGGTTTCAATTAGACTACATCTCTTATTTCCTTGCTCATTGAAATTATCTGCATTGTTTCCAATTCCTCTCCTCCTGTTCTCTCTGTTATTCTCTTTTGCCTCTTTTTCTTTCTTCCTACCCTCCCTCCCTCCCTCCCTTTCTCTTCCCTTTTATTTATGGAAGAATCCAAACACATAAAATGACACTATGTTGTTATGATAAAAGAAAACATTATCCAGACCTGTATGCTACAAGTATCATGCTGAGGTATAATGAACAAAATCACCACACTTTTCCATGTATAAGACGACCCCTACTTTTCTAATCCAACATTAAAAAACCCTCTCAACTGGTTACTCCTATGAATAAGATGACACCCAATCTTTTTGTCTAACAATTTTAGACAAAAGTATCATCTCATACATGAAAAAATACAGTATATAAAATGACTGATAGAATCTGAAAAAATATGTCTGGACTGATTGTGACCAAGTTAGTAGCTTTCAACTCTTAATTCCTTCCCTTCAGCTGAGATTTTTATTTTCAGAACAAACACATCAGCAATATGAAGTCGAACGCATTCCTGGTAACAGTTTAATTTGGCCCAAGCACTTTGGAAATCAAAGGAGCATCATAGAGTCTGGTTAAAGCACACACCCCACAGAGCCCAGCAGTCCTGCTCCTGACCATCCTCTCTGGGGAAGTTCTTGCCTTGTGCCCCAGGGGACATGCACACTAATGCTTATGACAAAAACTGGAATAACCACATATGTATCGATAGGAAAATAGCAAAATTGTGGTCTAATCATAAAATGTAGAACTTCAGCAGTAAAAATGGATGAAGGACAGCCTCACTATGAGGGTAACTCTCCTACGTGATGGTGAGTCTCAGAAAAGATCATGCAGGATGGGTTCACTGGACAGGAAGTCCAAAAACAGGTAAAACTAAATCATATTTGGTTTGGGGATATATAGACTTACTGTAAAATATTTAGACTCTCAAGAGAAGAATAAACACAAGACCAGGACAGAGGTTACATCTGGGGAGACGGGATTGTGGAGGCCCCCATGGAGGCTTCATAGGTTCTGATTCTGACATCACTGTTGTGTGCCCAGGTATTAAATTGATCATAATTCCTTAAACTGACATTTTCAAACTGTGGCTTGTGAACTATTCCTGGTTAATTTCTTTTTAATTAAAGGGAATAAATACCAAAATTTATTGGAAAGACCCTTAGCAAGAACACCCACCTTGGAACAAAGCCACAGACATTGTTATGAGCCATGTGAGGGAGAGGTGCTGGATGTCACAGGAAATACATTGGCTAGAAATAGGTCATATGATCTTTTGCTCAGTGACATCTCTATAGATTTTCTGGTGGACAGTGTTCAATCTGATGTACAAGATAATTCTATTTTGTGAAGGATTTGATGCATTACTTACATTTAACCTCACATACAACTGAATTAACTACTTTACAGAAGTGAGAAAGCACATTGCTGACCAATGTAAGTTAAACTGGGAAATGTTATAAAGGGGAAACCAGTGATGGAAAAGAAAGTGTGAATAAAAAAACACAGTAGAGCTGCTTTAACACAAACTATAGAGGCACATGTTAGCAGTGATTTTTGCAAGCACGCTGGTGTCCAAATCACTTCTACCAAGTCTCATTCTAAACAACAGTGAAAGATGTGAAATTCATTCTGGGACGCCTACTGAACAGCAGTTTTGGAACACCGTGTTTCTAGATTAGAGTTAGCTTTCATTGCCCCCTGCGTCTCACCAAAACTGTCATCACGATGCTAACCAGGTGTATACAGGGTCCGGCACAAATAAACCCCTTTTTTATGAGCTGGTACTCTATACCAAATATTTTATTACAAAATCATAAGTATGTATGGTTATGATATTATAATAAAATCATTACTCAAGTTGAGGCATTACTTCTGATGGACTCTGTAGACGGAGGCATCAGAGTCACATTTTCCTAACTGAAAACCCATTTCATTACACAAATGTTGTCAAGATGATGTTGAGGAAAAAAAATCTGGCATTTTAGCTGATATTTTTGACATTCTTATCGAACTAAATTTGAAACTTCCAAGGGAAAAGAAAGAGTTATTATTTTAAAGACAATATTGTATTGTTAAGGCACCCACATCTTGGAACTATTTGTTCTAGCTCCTACATGTTCTCAACTTTGTTGCAACAAAGAAGGAAACATTATTATTAAAGGTAATTTCAAGAAAAACTTACAAAAGTTGATGCATCTCCTTTCTCTGTCTCAAGCTTTTACCCATTACTTTCCAAAAGTGAAATATAAAGCATTAAAGGTAAATACTTAGATAAAGCACTGACTTACAAAATCCTGAAACATTTATAATTGTAATTTTGGTTTTAACATGTATAAATGCTTTGACACACCTCCCTTCCAGAGGTGGAGCAATTCCCTCCCCCTGGGTGTGGGCTGCACTCAGTGACTCCTCACTGACAGGAAGGCTGACATCACGGTGTGAGACTCCATCTAGGACACAAGGCTCCCTGCAGCCGCCAGCTTGCTCTCTCTCTCTGATCACTACTCTGGGGGAAGAAGCTCTGTTGAGGTTCAAATGTTGGGCCTCAACGAGGCGGTGCCATAATGGATGAAAACCCTCAAAATTGAGTGAAGGTGAAGGACTCCAGCCATCAAGGACTGAAGCCTGGAGACTTGAAATCTTCACATATTTATTGAGGAAAGCAAACAAAGCAGACAAGCAAGATATAGGGCTAGGATAAATATTTCTTATTTAGTTTTCTCAGTAAATGTTTGGGTACTTTCTAAAGGGAGCTTGTTATTCTTCCGAGACCTTGAGCCCAGGTAAAGCTCTGGCTGGCCAGGACACTGTGGACCTGAGGCTTGCCTCTCAGCACGTTCGATGGTGAACTCAGCGTCTCAGCCTTTCCTTCACTTCCTCCTGAAAGCTCAAGGTCTCTTAGTATTTCTCCATGCTCCTACATATTTCCCTTTTTTGTTTTATAGTAATTGTTTCTGGATCATTACTGAGAACAATTCACCTCTTCTTTGGTTTTGCCTGATAGGACGAGACCCTCTTCTCCAGACTATATAAAATACAAAAACAATAATTAACATGGCTACTACCAATATTCCCATAGAACTTCTGAATATTTTTATCAGTTTTTAAAGGATCTAATTGAGCAATTCGGTCAATAATGTCTTTGAAAATTTCATCTCTTGATAATAATTTTAGTTTATATTTAAAGGTATCATATATGTCTTGTAACTGAGAAATTTCCATTGTCAAATTGCCATGATGTAGTAAATGTTGTCTCACATTGTCCCATTGAAAAGTGCTTTCATTATATGGATGAGGAGTAACACAGAAATTAGATACATTCCAATCACATTTTAAGCAAATTTGATCACCAATTGATCACCAATCATAACTATGGCAATTTGAAAGTCAGTCATTTGACTTTCAAATTTGGCATCCAGGACCCTCTGTTCTGCCCATCATCTATGTGAATTTTCATACCAATTTTGTACAAACTCAGTAGTCTGGATGCTTTGGTGGATATCGATACCACTGACAACCGCCAGTGATGTGACAGTGATTAAACCTATTGTGGTGGCAATCAGAGCTCCAATAAACATTTTCCTCTATGTAACACCTTTTTTAACATTTTATTAATAAAATACAATTCTGAGGAAGATTGCCAAGTTCTTTGTAATTTAAGTGGCAACCATACACCAGTTCTAGCCTTTAAAATATAGATACTATCAGTTGTTTGATTATAAGAAGTAGAATGATTAATGTAAGTATAAAATTTACAGCTTTCACAGAAAAGAGTGTTCCTTACCGATGGTCCTATCATTAAAAACTAAGGTAAATGAACACAGGCCCTGATATATCTAGTTTGTTTTTTTTAAAATGTCCATTTGACTTTTTGCCTGGATTGGTTTCCACCTGCAGTGGCTTTACCATTCCAAGTTTTCAAAGAAAATAAAGCCGACAAGATCTTCCATAAGTTAGTTTGAGTCGACCCATTAACTTTGTGGGGGGCCGGAGAAGAAAAACCACCCCCATGTCAAGATATGGGGTCTCCTGCAGTAGTTACAGAAATGCTCTCATTACTTGTATGCCAACTCAATGCTAGGGAGCTATTACCGGGATGAGGCGAGCCCTGAGGGGCCCGATCAATGACAATTCCATAGGAATTATTAAGTAGCACTTGTCCTTTTTCACCTCCGCATATTTGCCAATTTATCCAGCTTTTTGGACAGTACTCAACAGGTTTACTACAAATTGGCATATCGGGAACTGTGGAGTTCCATTCCTCGCTATTATTAACTCCATATCCTTGTAAAATATGAAAATCAAACTCATCTTCCATTACTGCCTGAGTTAACCACAATTATTTATGCCATTTTAAACAATGATTAGTAATATTGTTATTGCTGATACATATGGGATATCCTTCATATCTGACTGTATAATTAGCAATGATCACCCCTTCCTCAGTTACATTTAAAGAGCCACGAACATCAATAGGACCCGGTAACCACTTTGAATCACTTACATAGATAGGTACATTTACATCTTCCCAAGTAACATGTGCATTCAAAGGAGGGTCAGGAATGTAAGTGTGATTAGCAGAACTTACACTGACAGAAACAACAGCTAACATAGCAAGAAACAAAGTTGAATCAGTCTTTGGAGTCTTGGTTTGCACAATAATCTTTTCTGCTTCTTATGTCAGCTTCTTTAATTGTCCCCAAGTTGGAGGGACACTGCTTTCAGTCTGGGGGAGTCTTTTCCTTCCTTTATATGGAATCTGTATGGGATCGATGTGCAGTTGGTCCATTTCCCCCACTGGTGGCTCAAATATGTCAAACTTCGCTTTGAACATGGCGTGGTTTCAGAAATCTGGAGGTTACCCACTGCTCTCCATTGTCTGTGGAAACAAGAGCAAATCCTCGGCCCCAGACTTTAACAAGTCCTGGAACCCATTGATTAGTTTCATTTTTAACATATACAGGTTGTTGTATTGGTGATGGGGGTGAACATTGAAACTTCCAATGTTGTTTTGCATTGGTCATGTCATCCATGCAATGACATCCAAAAAATTTAAAGTAAACAGGTTTTGTGCCAGTTGCCCTTTAGGATGTCCAATTCCCCCTTTTTGTTTTTTGAAGAATTTTTTTTTGTAATACATCATAATGTTGTGCTCCTCATTTCCGACCCCCACAGCGACCAAGAGACTGACTCTGATGTAAATACAAAAAGAGACTTTATTGCTACAAGCTCGAGCTCGGTCCGTCCGCCCTCCAACACAGCAGAGAGAGAACGGCCCCTAACCTGGATAGGCAGGAGAATTTAAAGGAAAAAAATTGCAGGCGGGTGGGGTGACATGCCGTGGTGTTACTGGGTAGGTGGAGGGACATGGGGCGGGAAGCAGGTACTGGGTGAACGCTGAGGTTTTTCCTAATAAGGGAAGTAGTCTGCTGCGCTCTTAGGTTTCGCTTCTCTCGAAATGGCGGCTAACTGTCAAAATGGAGTCTCCTAAGCCCCACATTCCCCCCTTTTCCTTGTCCATCAGGAGCTCAATCCTGAGTTCTTTCATCCGTGGCAAAGGGCTGATACCTAGGGTGTAGAACCATTAGTTGTATAGCTCCTAACCGCTCGCAGATGAGTCTTAAACCCATTTCAAAACACAAGGCTCTTTGGTGAGGAGTACAACCAAAGAGGTTAGGGGTCCTGGTAGGAGTAAGACCCAGGACATCCAGGAGGAACTAAACCATTTGGAGAAATTGTAAGCCTCAGCCTCAGCTAGGCTGTTGCGAATGGATTCCCTGTGTTCTTTGACCTTAGTCTGAACTACCCCAGACGCGTTAACAAAGAAACAACATTCTTCTCCTAGGAATTGACACGTACCTCCTTTCTCCACTGTAAGGAGTTTGAGAGCTCGGCGGTTTTGCAGAGCGACATTAGTGAGAGGTAATCTGGGTCTGTAGGACCCTTAGGGAATCTGTCACTTTGTCTAGGTCCTGACTAATCCCGGTAGAAAGTTTGTAATAGAGGTGAGTGGCTGTACCGATTCCTCCGGCCCCGAGCCCAGCCGCCGTGAAGACGCCTGCCCCCAGTAGTGCTGCCGCTACTGGAAGTGCCCTTTTTCGATGCAAGGTTGGTAGCAAAAGACTTTCCATAGTACTGGGGTCAATTATAGATATGGGGGGACACAGAAACGAAGGTACACATGGTACGGACCAATTGGCAGGTAGACAGCGGAAGAGAAGAGTCTGATTGCATATAAAGAAAATACCAGGCTTCCCACAGACTGAATCAGGGTAAGGGGGGAGGGAGCTGTTGCAAGGTACAGGTGACATGGCTAAGTTGACACAGGTGGTGTTGGAGGTCATCAAGATTACTTCCTCAGTTAAGGGCCACACGAGGGAAGTATTGGAGGCTTTTTCGGTTAGATTGCCAGGTTGGATCCAGGAAGCTGGGACCGGCCAGGCAAAATATGGCTTGGCTCTCAGAGGGAGACAGACCCAGCAAGGAGTATTATTGTGATTAAAATTCCATGCTTTGTAGGTGTCATTGAGACTGGTGATTATCTGGTGTGAGAAGTCTAATGGGCTCAAGGCTTGTCGAACCTGGTCTATTAATTGATTAGGGGCATATGTGGGGTCAGCCTGCAGGACCTTTCCTATTTGTACCAAGTTGTCTTTTACCTGAGTTAAGACTGCTTGTCTGACCTCATCTTGCACACCTCCTCCATCACTTAGCCTGTAATGGGTCTGAAGTGAGAAGCAGATGTCTTTCCCGGGGATCCCCGGGCAACAGCTGGTGCGTGAATCTCCTAACTGAGTGGTGGCCATCCAATAAAGTTGGCCTTCATGGGGACACATCTTGGCATTAGTATAACATGAGCTATGTACATAGGTGTTCCAAGTGAAAGCAGAGACCCCTGGGCTTCCCTGAATTCTGTCTAGTGCGGACTGGCTATGTTGGTAGCAACCAGCTGGGCAAGGGGAGGTGGCAGGGTCAGATTTAACGAGGGTTGTGGTCATGGAGAAACAAGGGGGAAGTATCAGCATCAGTCTCACAGTTTTTAGAGGTGAATTCTCAAGGGATTGGTAGGGTCTTTGGAGGCTTTCCATCACAGGAGGTGGTCCTGGAGCATCGAGAGGTCGACAGGCCAGATGTGAGTGTGATGGATCCACGATGCTATCCCGTCAGCCTTGATGGTGGTTAGTGTGAGGATGACGACAAATGGTCCTTTCCAGCGGGGTTCTAAGGTCTTTGAGTTATGCCTCCGGATTAGGACCCAATCTCCAGGATGGTGTTGGTGTGGTTCTGGCGGCGTTGGGGCGTTGTACAGTTCTCTGAGCTGATCCCAGACTTCACGATGAATGGTCCGCAGCGTTTGGAGAGAACGGATAAGCAGGTTATCTTCTACTTCTATTTCAGCTATAAGCTTAGTTTGTAAGGATGAGACTATAGGAGGGGGCCTTCTGAACATTATTTCAAAAGGGGTTAATCCTAGTTTATAGGGTGAGTTGTGCACCTGGAACAACGTGAAGAGGAGGACAGACACCCAGTCCCCACCAGTCTCCTGGGCTAGTTTTGTTAAGGTCTCTTTTAAGGTTCTATTCATCCTTTCTACCTGTCCTGAGCTTTGGGGTCTATATGCACAATGTAATTTCCAATCAGCCCCAAGAACAGAAGCCAGCCCCTGAGTTATCTTAGAGACGAATGCAGGTCCGTTGTCAGACCCAATCATGGCAGGAAAACCATACCTGGGAAGAAGTTCCTCCAGCAGCTTCCTGGTCACGATGGCTAAAGTCTCCTTCCTTGTAGGGTACACTTCTATCCATCCTGAAAAGGTATCTGCAAAAACTAGCAGGTACTTATACCCGAAGGTGCCCCTAGGTAGCTCTGTAAAGTCTACTTCCCAGTAGGCGCCGGGTTTGTCTCCTTGTTGTTGCATCCCCGCTGAGGGACCGCCCATGGTGGGTGTGGGGTTGGTTAGTTGGCAGGCTTTACAGTGTGTTACTATGTGTTCGACCTTAGAGCCGAGATTTTTTATTTTTACCTGGGCATGGCGAAGGAGGTCTTGCATATTCCGTGTTCCCATATGGGTGGCTCGGTGTATTCTTGACAAAAGCTGACTTCCTAAGGCCTCTGGGAGAATGATCTTTTTATCTTCAGTCAGCCACCAGCCTTTGCTCTCTTTGGCTCCCAGTAGCTGGTGAATCCACGATAGGTCCTCATGGGTGTACACCGGCTGCTCGGGTAGACTTGGCCCTCCGGGGTCCGGGAGGGTGATAGGCAACATGATCTCAGTTGAAGTGGTTCCCCACTGTTGTGCGACTTGTTTGGCAATCCGATCAGCTAAGGAATTTCCCTTAGTCACTGGGTCATCAGACCTTTGGTGTCCTGGGCAATGAATTATGGCAGGTTTCTTTGGTAGCCATAGGGCAGTCAGCAATTTCAAAATTTCATCCCGGTTTTTGATTGGTTTTTCCCTCTGCGGTCCGAAGTCCCCTTTCTTGATAGATAGCTCCATGGACATGGGCTGTTGCAAAAGCATATCTGTTGTTAGTATACACATTTAGGGTTTTGTCCCGAGCGTGAGACAAAGCTTGGGTCAAAGCGACTAATTCTGCTTTCTGGGCCAAAGTTCCTGGAGGTAGCGGTTCAGCCCATATTACTTCAGTCTCAGTCACTACCGCTGCCCCCCACATACCTTTGTCCATCACGTATGTAACTGCTACCATCCGTGTACCAGGTGAAGTCTGCCCCCGGTATGGGTTGGTCCTGCAAGTCTGCGCATATACCCTGGGCGTGGGCCAGGATGTCAGTGCAGTCGTGCAGAGGGCTGCTCAAATCTGGATCTGGTAGTAAGGTGGCAGGGTTAAGGGCGGCTGGGGACTGGTAGACGACCTTGGTGGGATTGAGTAGTAATCCTTGGTAGTGAGTCAATCTAGGGTTACTGAGCCACTGGTCTGGGGGTTGCTTGAGCACCCCTTCTATGGCATGCGGAATAGTCACATACAGGGTTTGTCCCAGGGTCAGCTTGTTGGCATCTTTCATTAGCAGCGCGGTGGCTGCTATAATTTGTAAACAGGGTGGCCAACCTGACACTACAGGATCAAGCTTTTTGGAGAAGTATGCAACAGGTCTCTTCCAGGGCCCTAGGAGCTGGAGTAGCACTCCTTCCACAATCCCGTTGTTCTCATCTACAAATAGCTGGAAAGGCTTGGTTATGTCCGGTAGGCCTAGGGCTGGGGCCAACAGTAGGGCCTTTTTTATAGCCTTAAAGGAGACCTCTATCTCCTCAGTCCATCGGAACTCCTGGGTGAGCCGGGTGTCTTTGTACAGAGGTTTGGTTATCTCTGTAAATCCAGGGATCCACAGGCGACAAAACCCTGCTGACCTGAGGAATTCCCTCACTGCCTTTATGGATTGGGGTGTGGGGATCCTGAGGACTGTTTCCTTTTGGGCCTCGGAGAGCCATCTTTGGCCTTCCTTTAACATGTACCCCAGGTAGCTTACCTGGGCCTTGCAGAGTTGAGCCTTCTTAGCCGAGGCACGGTACCCTAGGGCACCAAAGGCCTGCAACAGTTCTTGGGTCCCTCGGAGGCATGAGGGCTGGTCAGGAGCTGCGAGTAACAGGTCATCTACATATTGTAGCAGGGTTAGTTTAGGGTGTTCCCGACGATACTAACTGAGGTCCTCATGGAGTGCCTCATCGAATAAGGTTGGAGAGTTTTTGAACCCCTGTGGGAGCCGAGTCCAAGTCAGCTGTCCATGGATGCCACTCTGCGGATCTGTCCACTCAAAAACGAAGATTTCTTGGCTTCTGGGGGCTAGTGGAAGACCCGGCCATGGTCTTGTCTTTCTCCGGTGCTCGCCATACATCTTAACCGTCTCTGGCGTTCTCCTGGTTCAGCGGTGGCGGCCAATAGGATCCAGGCCAGGTCCTGATTCTGTCTTCTTTCTGCCTTAATCTGTTTATCCTCTGCTGAGTCTCTATTATGGTATACCTTTTCAGCTACCTCAACTACGTCCTCAGTTGCTTCTCACCTAACCTTTCTATCTTTTGTAGATTTTTCCTAATGTCAGGGGCCGACTGATTAATATACGCTAGTGCAATTGTCCCTAGGTGTTCTGGCTTATCCAATGGATCAATGTGTGTGTACTGCCGGAAAACATCCATGACCCGCTCTAAGAAAGCTGCAGTTCTCTCTTCTAGTCCCTGACTTAAATCATAGATGTTGGCCAAATTTATCGGCTGCCTAGCGGCCGCTTTGAGACCTACCAACAGAGCCTGGTGGTAGACCAAAGCCTCTCCTTACCTTCCGGTGTGTTATAGTTCCAATCGGGGTGGATTACAAGGAAGGCGGCATCGATTAGAGAGGCCACAGTGGTGGGGGCCCCAGTAGGACAAGGGACATTTTTCTGGGCTTCCTAGAGAACTCGTTCGCGCTCCTCAGTGGTGAAAAGAATCTGCAAGAGCTGTTGGCAATCGTCCCAAGTGGGTTGGTGAGTAAACAGAACAGTCTCAAGAAGGTTAATGAGATCTTTAGGATTGTCAGAAAAGGAGGCATTCTGAGACTTCCAGTTATAGAGATCACTGGTGGAGAAAGGCCAGTACTGCAGTAACTGGTTGCTGTCAGCCCCCGGTTGTCCAATCGCACACAAGGGGAGAGTAACAGTAGAGTCGGGCTCTGTGTTCCATTGTTGAGCCCCTTGGGTGTTATGCACCAGTCCCAAATAGGGCCGCTCACAGGGCATCACAATCGGAGGGGCCGGCGGGACTGGAGCTGCTAAGGGCAGCGGTGGTTGGGCCGGTGGGTAAGGAGCAGGGAGAGGAAAGAGCAGAGAAGGAAGTAAGTCTTCTTCTGAGGGCTCCCCCTGTAAAGTAGGGTAAAGAGGGGCCAATGGTGGAGGGGAAGATGGTTTTGACGGATTGGGTTCTTTCTTCTTAATGGCCAGAACGTCTGCAGGCTTAGAGGGGGCCTGGAGTAGAAGGAAAGATTTTAACCAGGGAGGGGAGTTTTCGACTAAGTCTTTCCACAGAGAGATGTAAGGCACCTGGTCTGGGTGACCTCCTCGGGGCTGATAAATGACTCCCTCTACAGCCACAATGAGAGTGCAATAGAAGGTTCTTTCTGGCGACCATCCTACATCGAATGAAGGCCATTCTGAGTAACAAAATGTGGTTCATTTTCCTTTTCGTATCTCAACTGAGAGGTTATGGGCTCACTTCCGGACATCAGAGAAATGTCCGAGAACGAGGTCTAGGGGTGAAGAAGTCATCTTTCCCATTTTGTCTGTCAGTCAGAACAAGGCTTAGGTGCCAGAGGGTACAAACAGACAAACAAACAAACAGACAGACAGTTGGTCAACACAATAAATGGATCAGAATCTCAGATGAGGGACCCTTAAGGGTTTCCTCCAGATAATTTCAGATGAGGGGACTCCCAAAGGTCCCCTCCAGATAATTTCAGATGAGGGGACTCCCAAAGGTCCTCTTCAGATAACCGAGGAAGGACATGGAATGTCTTCTGTCCCTCTGTGGTCGAGGGTTAATGGGTGTGTCCACCCAGCCCACTATCGACCACCTATACAGAAGCAGATTTTTAGAGGCAGAATTTCAGAAGCAGCCGATCTTACTCACCGGTGGTGTAAGTCTCTCTGGGCAGTGGTCTTGGGGCCGTGGGGATCCCAGACGAGCCCCCACAATGTTGTGCTCCCCATTTTTGACCCCCACAGTGACCAAGAGACTGATTCCAATGTAAATACAAAAAGAGACTTTATTGCTACAAGCTTGAGCTCGGTCCGTTCACCCTCCAATGCAGCAGAGAGAGAACGGCTCCAAAACTGGATAGGTGGGGGAATTTAAAGGAAAAAATTGCAGGTGGGTGGGGTGACATGTCGTGGCGTTACTGGGTAGGTGGAGGGATATGGGGCGGGAAACAGGAACTGGGTGACTGCTAAGGTTTTTCCTAATAAAGGAAGTAGTCTGCTGTGCTCTTAGGTTTCGCTTCTCTCGAAATGATGGCTAACTGTCAAAATGGAGTCTTCTAGGCCCCACAGCAGCTACAAAATAACCATAGTGATGTGAACTACAGCATAGGGAATATAGTCAATAATACTGTAATAAGTATCTACAGTGCCATGTAGTTACTACACAAATTGAGGAGGGATCACTTCATCAATTATATCCATGTCTAACCACTATGCTGTCTGAAATTAATATAAAGCAATATTCAATGTCAACTGTAATTAAAAATAAAATATAAATTCTTTAAATATAATAATTAGCATTCATAACCTTTCAAGAACATAAGAAGAATTAGAAAAATAATTTGGGAATTCTGATTTAAAGTATATTGACAGAAATAAAATGTATTATTATTAAAAAGGAAAGCTTATAATTCCACATATGAGTCCCTGTATTCTCCTATACTTCCAGTAAAGAAACCCAGTTGGGAAAAGATGGAAATCTGTAGAGGATGTCATAGCTATAAATAAAAGAGTTATTCCCAGACATCCTGTCCTTCCAAATACACATACCCTATTCTCAGCCATTTCTGTGCACTACCAGTATTTTTCAGTGATAGATTTATGTAGTGTCTCTTTTGGCATTCTTGTAAGAAAAAAAATAACAATAAATACCTCTTTGCTATCACTTGGGAAATTGCAAGTTTGCTTAAACAGCAATACCTGGGAGATATACTAAGAATTTCACCTATTTATTTTAGATACTAAAGGTTGACTTAAATGATGTTGAATTTCCCAAAAATTCCACTCATAGTCAATATGTGGGTGATTTATTTTTATGCTCTAGGACATATTACATACCCAAAAGGACATAGTTTACCTGTGACAACAGCTAAACATAAACAGACATAAAGTCTCAAAGTACAAACCATTTTACCCCAAGTGAAATACTTTGGTCATCTTTAATAACGTGTAAAGATGGGCTACTAATTAACCCTGAAAGATTTAGAGAAATCATATCTTTCATCTTTTAAAAACAAATAAACAAATGAACAAAGAGTAACAACTTAGAGGGTTCCTGGTCTGACTGGATACTGTTACAATTGTGTTCCAATATTTTTCATTAATGGCCTAGACACTATATGTCTTATTAAAATACAAGCTGGAGAAGCTCTAGAGGAAGCATTATACTATATAAAGCTCCTGACCTGGAAAACCTTAATTATAAACTTCCTTCCTTTTTACACATGAAAATAAAGAGTTTTATTTAGGAGTTTAACTCAACAACATTGAGATTATCATAGACTTATAGGATATTATACTCAACAATTAGACTCAGTAGCCAAAGAGCCCTCTTCCTGCATGACAGTCATCTCTGCTAACAGTCAGGTTATGCAAATGAATGGAGGAAATAGTTCCTTTATTTATGTTCCTCATTCTGTTAAATCTTCACTGAATTCTCATCACACTCAACATTTCTGTCAGCCAACTGGCTTCTTATGAAGTCCTCTTGCTTTCTGCACCTAATTTATTTTAGCTCAATTTAACAGTCTTACCCCAGCAAAGGTAACTTTGCTATCTCTTCTTTGTAGGATAAAGACACCCATGATTGTGTTTTGCTTACTGCCCACCACCTTATTCCTAGGAATGATTTACAGGAAACTCCTATTAATAATGCTGACTTAAATGGGTTTACAGATGGGTCTTATCTGAAAGATGAACAGGGACATTACCAAGCTGAATATGCAATAACTTCCATCATGGACATAATTGAAAGTTTTTATCTTCCTGAATGAAATAAGATCTGCCCAACAAACTGAATTAATTGCTCTAACTTGAGCTTGTCTATCAGTTAAAGATCAAATAGCCATTATTTACACTGATAGTTACTATGCCTTTGGTGTAGCCCACATATTTGGAATGCTGTAGAAGCAGTAAGGGTTCTTAACTTCCTCAGGGCAGCCCATGAAGAGTGGAAAACAGCATGCAGAATTAGTAGGTGTCATACTGCATCTGAAATAATTGGCAATTTTCAAAATTTTAAGACATTCTAAAGCTGCCACCATGAAAACAAAAGGAAATAATTTAGCTGATGCTACCGCTAAACAAGCAGCAACATGCAGCCAAATTGTCCAGACCTGAGAAAGTTTTTATGCTGTTAAATCAATAAAAGACTACCTTTTACAATTCCAACGGACAGCTGCAAAAGAAGAAAAGAAGGTATGGCAACAGAAAGTGGAAATTTTGACCAAGACAGACAGCTATGGCTTCGACCTAATCAGAAACCAATCTTACCTACTCATATGAGGGCTTAAACACCTGTACTTCAACATATCCCTGAGCTAGTATCTTGGGGTCCTAAAAAGATGATTTCATCAAGTAAAGAGCATTACTGAAAACCTTCTTCCACTGTAGCTCATAAAGTATTTAGCAGATATTCTATCTGTCCAAAATATAATCCTAGAAAATTACTCCATGATTCCCAAGGACATTTCCTATTTCCTTCAGGTTCATTTGAGGTATGATAATTGGATTTTACCTAAATGCCACCATCTCAGGGATACAAATATGTGTTAGTTATGATTTGTATGTTTTCTCACTGGGCTGAGGCATTCCCTTGCAGGAGAGCAACAGCCTTAATGGAAGGTAAGTGATTATTGGGGGAAAAAATTCCTCTTGGGTAATTCCCTCTGAGTTACATAATGACTGAGAGACTCATTTAACTGGGTAAATAATGCATTCCATTTGTAATATATGGCCTATTCCACAGACTTTTTATTGTGCTTATCACCTCAATCCTTTTGATTGCTGGAATGTACATATAGTACGATTAAAACTCAAGTAGGTAAATTTTCAGAAGGCTTTAATCTACTTTGGCCAAAAGCTCTTCCTACAGTGCTTCTCAACCTGAGACACACAGGTATTTTTTTTTTCTTTTTTGGTAAAAACAGCCTTCCTTCTCATTAGTCATTGGTCACTTTGTGTATCTGAATGCAAGAGCATATAAACTAACCTTACTAAAAGGAGACATTCTTCATTATTATCAAGGACTTATCAACCGACTTAAAGAAATTGATAAATTAGTAACTGATTCACTACAGTGTGCTCCTGGGAGACAAAGACTTCAAAAACCATGGCTCAAAACCGGATTTTCTGCATTGGGAAAGACATCGATTAAAGAATCTCTCCGACCTCCCTGGAAAGTTCCTTATCAGGTACCACTAACTAAACTTGAAGGTGTTAACTGAAGGATTCACATTTCTCTTTTAAATAATGGGGTGTCTAACCATAAACAAGCATCTGTTCCTGTCTCTGACACTCATCTCCACCTATAGTAGACATCAAAGACTTTTGGAAGTTGAAAAGCTACAGATGGAGGTAGACAGCTGTTCAAGACATTAAGAAGGTCTATATATGTACAAATTGATATTGAACTTGAAAAATAACTTGTTTGATTGTCTTTATCTATTTGATAAAAATATTAGTCATAATAGTTGTACTTGTCTTTTGGGGTATTTTCAAATAGGGTTCTTACAAAGTCAGCTCTTAATAATTGTGAAGATCTAACTAATAATTGTGATAAGCTAACTTTTGTATTACCACTATATTCTTTTTGTGGTATCTTTTTTTAAATTTAGAAGAATTGTTATTACATAAGAAAGGAGAATGTGTGTATTTTTTGTATATGTAAGTATGTATTTTCTACACAGTTACAAGGAGGATATGTGTATTTTTGAGAGAAGTAAAAAGTAAGCAGTGTGTCCTAATATGTTAGTTATTTCTGAATGAATAAAATGAGACAATCCTAAAAGGTAAGTTAAAGAATTTTAGTGGAAAAGAAATATTGAGGGAGAATTTTATGTGTAAATGCTAGAATCCAATTATAGGAACATACTTACCCTTTAACCCAATGAGGACTAATAACTACATTAATTCAAATGAAAGGGCCTACAAAAAAAGATGACCCTCTATAGTGGCTGAGGCACAGGAAATTTACTTATGAAACCCATACTGCCCTCTTGGTCTCTGCAAATATTTTAATGGGAATTGTAAATTATACCATTGTGTTCTTATAGCCTTGGCCCTGATTAAACCTTGAAGTTACAGTTCCCAATGGCAAAACTAGCAAGACTCAGAATAATAATGAATCACAGGGATACAATGATGATAATGATGATGATAATAATAATAAGTGGAAAATCATCTGACAGTCAGATTGTGAAAACCAAAGAGGTGTTTTGTTGTGCTCTGAAACTGTAAGTAAATATTATGCTACATGAAAAATACAGAAAAGTAAGACAGACAGCAAACTTGGGTCATGATAGCTTGCAGGTTAGAACATATCCAGAATGTTTTTCTTTTTTTCTTAATGAAGTCCGATAAGACCTGATTACTTCCAATTTACCTGCTTTTCCCTTTTGAGAAAACTTCAGTCATCACTGCCATCCAAGGTTACAGTCTTGTCCCATCCTCAATGGCTCATCATTTCAGCAAGAAAAATCATGACACTCAGACTTCCTAGGAATGAGCTTTTCTGGCACTATGGGACCCCATTGTGTAACAAAGAGGTTGGTCATCAGTACATCTTTTGGATTGATTTATGACCAAAAGGGAGAAGTGTAGATAAAAAGGGGTCACATCCTAAATCTGATAAGCTCATAAAAGCCCAGCATGGCAGGGTCTACCAAACACAGAGAACTAAAGGACTCACATAGAATCTGAACATAACATTTCTAACTAAAAGTGGGTCATGGTGGGTGGTCATGTCCTAGACCTGTAGCTTCCTTGACCAAGGTCAATTTTTACCTTAAGTAAACCTGTTTATTGTGGTTTTTGTTTGTTTATTTGTTTGGGTTTTGTTGTGGGGTTTTTTTTTGCACCTAAGATAGTATACCTTTGAAATGTCAGAGTAATCAACTTTTTTAAACCTTCAGAGCACAACTGTCAGCACCATTGTTTTCTTGATCCCCACATGCCAACTTTATGTGCTATAAATGTTAATTATTTACTATACTACCCCCATTAATGTAAAAGAAGTATATGTTTCTATGTTTTACTTCTTTTTGTTTCTGTTTGGAGACTTTTTATTTTTCAATTACATTTGACATACATTATTATATTGGTTTCAGGTATATAGCACAGTGATGAGTCATTTATATAACTTACTAAATCCTCATTCTGATACCTCTGGTTTCCCTATGACACCATACATACTTATTACAATATTATAGACTGTATGCCCTATGCTGTACTTTGCATCCCTGTGACTATGCTGTGACTATAAATTTGTACTTCTTAATTTTTCCATTTTTTTATCCACACCTCCATCTGTCCTCCCATCATGCCAACAAATGTAGTATGCATTTGACACCATGCAAAGTTACTGCAACCTTATTGATTATATTTCCATGTTATACTCAATATCCCCATGATTATCACCTGGTAACAACCAAACTAAACTTCTCAGTCCCTTCCCCCTATTTACACACTCTCCCATCATTCTTCCCATCTTAAAGAAGACCCTGTAATGGTTTTTGTAGTACTGGTTTGGTGGTGATAAACTCTTTTAGTTTTTCCTTGTCTGAGAAACTCTTCATTTGTTTTTTTAATTTTGAATATTAGCCTTGCTGGATACATTAATCTTGGTTGTACATCCTTGGCTTTTATCATATTGAATATTTTTAGCCATTCCGTCCTGACCTGCAAAGTTTCTGATGAGAAATCAGCTGGGAGTCAAATGTGTGTCCCCTTTTAAGTTATTACTTGCAGTTCTCTTGCGGCTTTTAAATTTTTCTATTTTTCTTTAACTTTTGCTATTTTAATTATGATGTGTCTCAGTGTGTTCCTGTTTGGGTTCATCTTGTTTGGGACTCTCTGTGGTTCTTGGGCTTGTATGTCTATTTCCTTTGCCAGGTTAGAAAATTTTTCAGTTATTGTTTCTTCAAGTAAGTTCTCAATTCCTTGCTTATTTTCTTCCCCTTCTGGTACTCCTCCGATGCAAATGTTGTTATGCTTAATGTTTTCCCAGAGAAATCTCAAACCATTCTCATTATTTTTGGATTCTTTTTTCTATTTGTTGTTCTAATGGGCTGTTTTCTGCTAACTTTTCTTGCAAATCACTGCTTTGTGTTTCACTTCATCAAATCTGGTGCGTCCTTTTATTTCATTCTTCATTTCAGTTCATATAATCTTTATCTCTGCGTGGTCCTTTATAATGGTTTGTATGTCTTCCTTTATGCTTGCTATCTCTCTGTTAAAATTATCATTAAGTTCCCTGAGCATTTTTATAATCATTGTTTTAAGCTTTGTTCTGATGAGTTGTTTGTCCCAATCTCATTTAGTTTGATTTTTCTGCTGCTCAAATTTAATTTGAGCTCCCTTTCTCTGGTTTCTCATTCTGGCAGCCTCTCTGTTTGTAGATATTCTGCTGTTTAACCTGACAATCGGTGCTGCAGTTTCTCTGGTGTTCACTACTGATACTCGGTGGGTGGAGGTCTGGGAGCAGGGGTGCATTTGCACCTTTGTTTTCTTCCTGGCGCTGCTTACCATGCAAATAGTATGGGAATAATTAAGCCTCTCTGTTCTTGATTTGCCCCAAGGACTCTGCCCTGAGCCTTGGGATCAGTCCTGTCTGCTGGTCTCTCAGACCTTGCTGGCTGTGGTCCAAGGGACATGTATGCAGATCTCTCCTTGTCTCTCCTTCCCACCCAGAGGGAGGTCATGTTGCAGCTCCTCACTGTCCCCCTTGTTCCCTGTCCTCATGAAACCAGAGTCAAGTCAGGCCACAGTGTCTCATGGACTTGTTCTGCACATCCTATAGGTGCTTGGATGCAATGAGAATGTTTCTTAGTTGTGTTCGTGCATCTCATAAGGAGGCTTTAGTTGAGTTATAGATGTTTTATTCATTGTAATCTCCAGGGGAGTTTTCAGGGGTCCTTGTCATGCTGCCATTTTGTGTTCTCTCTTCTATGTTCTACTATTTATCCAATCTCAGAGATTCCTCACATTGCTTTCTTTTACCCCCTTAATCTACCACCAATGGATTTCATGTAACCCTCCTTATGAATCCTCATTCCTAGATTCCAATGTGAAAAATAATCTGCAAATTTGTCATTCAGTGGAGCATTTTCTCAATCACTTCAGAAGTCGTTTCCTAGCAATTGTCCTCACTTTGGCTCTACTGGTTTGGATAATTCTTATGTTTACATTATATATCCTTTATAATAAACTAATAAATATAAGTCGGTGAGCCATTTAGCAAATTAATCAAACTTAAATAGTGGGTCCTGACAACCCTTTATTTATAGCTCATTCTTCATACATCAGGTAACAACTTGGACTTGTAATTGGCTTCTGCAGTAGGGGAAGTTTTGTGGGACTGAGCCCATAACCTCTGGACTCTTAAGTAATCCTCAGATGGAAAGTGTTACAATTGAATTAAAATGTAAGACACTCAGTAGCTGTCCTACTAAGAATTGGAGAATTGCTTGCTGGTGAAGAAAAACATATTGGACCATGTGTAGACCAAAATTATTTTTAGACTATAATTAAGAATAAAAAGGCATGTATTTGAGCAAAAAGAGCTATAGCTCAGGAGACACAAGTTCAGGCAGCAACCTAAATTGTATTTCACTGAGACCTAGAGGAGACTGCTTTTCATAAAAAGTTTTCTCCTGGTTCCCAATTAGGTCCACTTTATGTAAATGAGGTATCCTAATTGTGCAGTTCTGATTGGAGGAGGCAGGTCTCAGTCATTTGTAAATAAGAGAAATGAGGGTTTTCCTGCAGTTGTTGACTTAGAGGGTGTAAACAAGTGGAGCATAGTTTAGGAAGCCAATAGGTCTGTCTGAGGTTCTTTCCAGTATAAACAGACATGAGAAGCCTCTGTCAGCATATGATTGATAGGCTCTAATATTTATAAAATTTAGACCCTCAATTGACTGTGGAAAGTCCACCTCAGCAGATAAATCCCTCTTTAGGGTTTACATAAAATGAATCTTTCTTCTTGGTGTCCATATATGCATGTATAGTCAACTCATGTTTAATAACAAGTGAGCCAGAATACTTGATGGAGAAAGAATAGTCTCTTCAATAGGTAATGTGGGGAAAACTAGACATTCACATACAAAAGAATGAAATTGCATTCCTATCTTACCCAACTCACAAAATTAACTTAAAATAGATTAAACACTAAAATGTAAGATCTGAACCCATAAAACTTTTAGAAGAAAACATAGAGAAAAAAACTACTAAACATTAGTCTTGGTAACCATTTCTTGGATTTGATGAAAAAAGCACAAAAAGCAAAAAAAAATCAATAAGCAGGACTACATTAAACTAGCTTCTGCAAAGTAAACAATCAACAAAATAAAAAGGCAATAAATAAAATAGGAGAAAATATTTGCAAATTATATATCTGATTGGGGGAGTACTATCCAGAATATATAAGGAGTCTTACAACTCAGTAGTAAAGAAAAACAAAAAACAAAACAAACCCCCCAAACCCCCCTACGCCAAATAATTTAATTTAAAAAATGGGCAAGGGATATGGATAGACATTCTTGCAAAAAACAAATAGTCAACAGTTACAATGAAAGTTGCTCGATATTATTAATAATCAGGGAAATACAAGCCAAAATATATGAGATATCACCTTACACCTGTTAGAAGGCTATCATTAAAAAGCAAGAGATAACAGAATTTCTAGTCAAGATGATGACATAGGTAAATGCTGTGTTTACTTCCTCTAATGACCACATCAAAATTACAACTAAACTACAGAGCAACCATCAATAAGAATCACCTGAAGTCTAGCTGAACTGAACTTCTACAACTAAAGTAGGTTGACCAGATCTACAGATTTAAATGAGACTGAAAACAACAGTATTGACCTGTCTGAAACGGTACATATAGTCAGCCTATTCTCATCACCTAAATTCAAGTTGTCAGTAGGCTGACCATATGTACTGTTTGAAACAAGACAGTGCTGTTGTTTTTGTTCCATTAAAAATCATATGTCTGGTCAACCTAAACTAAGGACGTACAGAAGAAACCACCTCGAGTGTGCTAGAAGGAGCAGACATGCAAAATAAGCTGGTCTCACACCTATGCATGACAATTAAAAATTAGAAGGGAGAGCTCTGCTTTGGAGGTATCCCCAGAGGGGCAAGGTGTCTCAGCCCACACCATGGTCCCTAGCCTGAGATTTCAGTGCCAAGGAGAGAAGTCTCCATAAGTTCTTGCAGTAAAAGCAGAAATTGAAGCTGAGTGAGACAGAGGGTGGCTGGAGTCACAGGCGCCGCTCTTAAAGGGCCCATGCATGGACTTACTGGCTGACACACTCACTCACTCTGAGCTCCAGTGCTGAGGCAGTAGCTCAAAAACTCCAGGGACATACAGGGAGGAGCTGAGTTGTCTGGCTTTAGGGTGAGGACTGAAGTGACAGCTTTCTTTGAGACCCAGGAGCTGGTAAAAGCTATTATTTCTTTGCTGAGCCTTCCCACTCCTGGCATGCAGACACAGGCAATCAGCATATTTGAGTCTCCATCAACTTGCCTGACATCATTTGTTCACTCTACCTGGTGATTCAGAGATCCTGCCCCACCCAACTTTCAGGCACACTCAGCCACTTCCAATGGCTTTTTTGTACCAATGACCTGCTTAGATTTATGCAGTGAGCTTTTGCAACATCTCTCAAAAGTTAAAAAAAAAATCCCAAGAAGCAGCATGTGGCTTCAGCTAGTCTCATACCTCTGGCTGAGCAACCCTCAGCCCAGCACTAATGATGGTTGGTCTTGGTTCGTGGCTGGGCTTCTTTAGGCAGCTGAAGGTACAGTGTGGGTGGTGGCCATCTGTGAATTGCTTTGTAGCTCATGCCAGGTGACCCCAGATAGAGTACTGGCTATTGCTGGACTTGGCCTTCAGTGGGTCCCCTCTCAGGAGACCCCAGGACTGGCACACCCAGTTGGACTGAACTGAAGCTTCATCCAACCACCTCCAAGGACAACAGACACAAAGGGCAGACTAGGAATGTACCAGAGCCTTGTCAAAGTAAGTTCTGCTATCTAGAGTCAGTCCCTGCACCACAACACCTCCACTGTAGTCATGACCAGTCCTCAATCAATAAACCTGAGGGTCAATATCTGCCATTGATGTACAAACAGCAACCAATACTCAACTTTTATACACAAGAGGGCACAAACAATTCACAAAAGGGACACATCTGGAGCACCTGACTCTGGTGAGCAGGGAGACTGGGCTATGTGTTAAGCCTCACATAACACCTATTACATAAGACCACTCTACTGAGACCAGAAGGCATTGCAGGCCTACATAATACATGGCAAAATAAAATGCAGAGAAACAGCCAAAATAAAAAGGCAAAGAAACATGTCCCAAATAAAAGAACAGAATAAAGTTGCAAAAATAGAAGTAAACAAAATGGAGACAAGCAATCTACCAGACACCAAGTTCCAAACACTGTTTATAAGAATGCTCAATGATCTCAGGGTGAACTTCAACACAGAGATAAAAAACATAAAATAAAACTGATCAGAAATAAAGAAGTCAATAACCAAAATGGAAAATACATTATACGGAAGCAACAATAGATTAGATTAAACTAAGAATCAAATTAGCAATTTAGAAAATAAGGTAGCAGAAAACACCAATCTGGAATGTTGGCAGAGATCAAAGGTGGTAGTGTAGATACCATATTTTGCTGAGTATAATATCCTCCCATGTGTGATGCACAGTCCATGTTTTTGGCCCAAAATTTCATGGGAAAAATATTTCATTTTAATTTTTAATTCAAATTTTTATTTGGTTATATTTAGGTACTTTGGCTTTTGTATTATGAAGAAATTCTAACATTTATTTTTTAACATATTATGGTACAAGAAATTTTATGTAAGAAATAATTACAAAACAAGAAGGTACAAGGTACAAGAAATTTTATGTAAAACTTTTTATATAAAAAACATGATTATTGTATTTTAGGGTAATAGTTTGCATACAAATATCTTTATTGATTTCTAGAGTTACACTTTTAACACATAAGCATAAATATAAGAATTAAAAACATTTATATATATACACAGAATTTGTACTACCCATGTATAATGTGCATTCTCATTTTTCCCTCACAAATTTAGGTACCAATGTGCACATTATGCATAGCAAAATACAGTAAATGCTGTGCTTGGTTCATTCTGTGAACTCACCAAAATTACAACTAGATTATAGAACAATGAACCTGGAAAACTATTTGAGATCTGGCTAAACAAAAGTTTTATAACTAAAGATACAAATAACCCACATCAAGACTGGTAAGAGGCCAGAGACTCGAAATGGTATTGTCCTATACACACATGTGGTGTTGAAAATTAACAGAGATATATCAGCCACAGAAAGTTCCCCCAGAGGAGCAAGAAATCACATCTCCACACTGGGCTTTCCACCCAGGAGTACTGGTGTGGGAAGAGGAGACCCCACAACATCTGGCTATGAAAAACTGTGGGGATTTTTACTGTCCAGGTGGAATGGAAGCCCAGACATCTTCTTAAAGAGTCCACACACAAACTCACTCACTCTCAGGCATTCAACCTAGGCTCCAGGACAGGGGTAGTGACCCAGGAGGTATCAAAGACATACAGGAAGAGACAGAGTTGTGTTCCTTTAAGGCAAGGACTGTGTGTGGAGGCCCTCCCTTGGGCAGCCAAAAGGTAGATGCCATTTTTCCTGTGTTGAACCCTCCCACACACCCATGGCCATACCTGAATCTAAATTGGTCTGGTGAGCTCAGGTTGCTTTTCCCTGGTAACTCACTGAGACCCCCCAACATCTAACTCCATACTACACAAAATGTTATCAGTTGCTAAACCTAATAGAAGGTGGCTGACAGAAGCTGTGCTTGGAGTGTCCTGCCTTTTTGTGAAACTACCCTAGACAGAGTACTGGTGACAGCTATCCTCAGTTCACAGCTTGGTCTCTCCCATGCACCACCAGGTATAGCAAAGTTAGAAAACAACTGTTGATTGCTTTGTAGTTTCTATGAGGTAGTCTCTAGCCAGTCACAGACAGTGACTGACCTGGGCCAGCACCCACCCCATTTCAAGAAGACCCAGAACCAACATACTTGAAAGTCAGCTTCAGAAAACAGCAGAGAATTGCCCATTAGCCTCACAAGTTGCACACAGGAAGTCTCAATGGGCACCAGAGCCATCTGGGGAAAAACCCTCTCTGTGAGGTAAGCCCCCCAGCTTGTGGATGTGACCAAATCCCAAAACCAGTCACCCTAAAGGGTCAATGTTACTCATTGGCCTGAGAATAGAAATCAAGGCTCAACTATAACAGGAGGGCCCATACAACCCACACTACAGACACATCTGGAGCATGCAAGGTGGGTGATTAGAGAGATGTGCCACTAGACCCCACAGGGCACGTACTACATAAGGCCACCCTTAAGACAGATCTACCTAATACATAGAAATAAACACAGAGAGGCAGCCAACATGAGAAAACAAAGAAATACATCCCAAATGAAAGAACACGAAACAAAATTCCAGGAAAAAAACCTAAACTAAATGGAGGTAAGCAACCTACTCGAGACTGAGTTCAAAACAGTGTTTATAAGGATGCTCAAGGAACTTAATGAGAACTTTGAAAAAGAGATAGCAAGCATTAAAAAGGATTTAAAATCATTTTAAAAAAACATACAGAAGTGAAGATTACAATAACTGAAATGAAGAATACACTAGAAGAAATCACTAGATGAAGTAGAGGATCAAATCGATGATGTAGAAAAAATGGGTAGCAGAAAATACCAAATCTGAACAGCAAACAGAAAAGAGAATCCAAAAAAATGGGGATATGTTAAGAGAATTCTAGGATGACATCAATTGCAACAACATTTGCATCAGAAGGATACCAGAAAAAGAGTGAAAGCAGGGAGTAGGAAGTTATTTGAAGAAATAATAAATAAAACTTTCCTAACATGGCAAAAGAAATAGACATACAAGCCCAGTAAGTGCGGAGAGGGTTCCAAATAAGATAAACACAAACAAGTTCACATTGAGATAAAATGTCAAGTTAAAGATGAGGAGAGAACATTAAAAGCAAAAACAGAAAAAGGCAATTAGTAACTTATAAGTGACTTACTATAAGATTGTCAGCTGATTCTCAACAGAAACTTTGCAGGCTAGAAGAGATTGGCACAAGATATTCACTGATAAAAAGCAAGGACCTACAACCAATACTACTCTACCCAGCAAGACTATCATTTAGAATCAAAAGACAGATAAAGAGCTGACTAGACACACACAAAAAAAAAGAAAGAAAAAGAAAAAGAAAAAGGAGTTCATTATCACCAAACCAGTACTGCAAAAAATCTCAGAGGGAATTTTTTAAGGCAAAAAGTTAAAAAAATATGAATAATTAAATGGCAATAACTCCATATCTATCAATGTAAGTGGATTAAATTCTTCAATAAAAAACATAGGGTGGCTGAATGGATAAGAAAACAAGACCCATATATATGTTGCCTACAAGAGACTCACTTCAGATTAAAATACACACAGAGACTGAAACTAAAGTAATAGAAAAAGGTATTGCATGAAAATTGTAACACAAAAAGCCCTTATACCGGACAAAGTAGACTTTAACATAAAGGCTATATTACAAGAGTCAAAGAAGAATCCAGTAATTCCATTTCTGGGTATTTATCTAAAGAAAACCAAAATGCTACTTTAAGGGGACATGTGCATTCATCTGTTCATTACAGCATTGTTTACAATGGCCAAGATGTGAGGGTAGTCTGCGTGTTCATTGATGGATGAATGAATAAAAAGAAATTGGTGCATGTATAAAATGAAGTATTACTCAACCATGAAAGAGATTGGGTTCTTCTCATCTGTGGAAGCATGGATGAACCAGGAGGGCATTGCGATATATAGAGTATGTCAGACAGAGAAAGATAGATGCAATGTGATTTCACTTCTATGTGGAAACTAAAGAATAAAATAAACCAAAAAACAAAACAGAAACCAACTCACAGATACAGAGAACATTTTGATTATTACCAGATAGGAGGAAAGTTGAGGGGGAGGGTAAAATAAGGGAAGAGATTAAAAAGTACAAACTGGTTGTTACACAGTAGTCATGGAGATGTAAAGTCTAGCATAGAAAATATCATCAATAATATGGTAATAACTATGTATAGTGCCAGGTGGGTACTAGACTAGTCAGGGGCGTCATTTCTTAAATTATACAAATGTATGTCCACTATGTTATACACCCAAAATTAATATAAAATAATATTAAATGTCAACTCTAATTGAAAAATTTTAATAGGATCGAAAAGGAAAGTAAAGGGCAATAAGTGGACCAAATTTTCTATGTATAGAACAAATAAGTCATGGGGATGTAATGTACAACATAAAAAATGTAGTGAATAACATTGTGATGTTGTGGTATTATGTCAGATGGTTGCTGGACTTATGGTGATCACTTTTGGGGGTATATAAATGTTAAACAACTATGGTGTATATCTGAAACTGATATAATGTTGTATGTTATTAATACAAATCTTTAAAATAAATAAATAAAAATATTCCATCAGAATACAAAAAGTAATAAAAAAATAAGGATAGTTTAAGAGACCTCTGAGACAACATCAAGTGTACCAATATTGGCATCATAGAGGTACCAGATACAGAAAGGAGAAGACATAGAGCAAAAAATTGAAAACATATTATATTTGAAGAAATAATGATAGAAAACTTTAACTTGGCAAGGAAAACAAATATTCAAGCCAAGGAACAACAGAGAATCACAAACAAGATGAACCCAAATAGGCCCACACCAAGAAACATCATAATTAAAATACCAAAGATGAAAGACAAAGAGAATGTTAAAAGCAGCAAGAGAAAAGTGGTTAGTTACCTACAATGGTGCTCCCATAAGATTATCAGCTGATTTCTCAAAGGAAACTTTGCAGGCTAGAAGGGATTGGCATGAAATATTCCAAGTCATTAGAAGCAAGGACCTACAACCAAGATTACTCTACCCTGCATGGTTATCATTTAGAATCAAAAGACAGATAAAGAGCTTCCCAGACAAGAAAAAGCTAAAGGAGTTCATCACCACCAAACCAATATTACAAGAAATCTTAGAAGGACTTTTCAAAGACCAAAAGTAAATAAATAAATAATAAAATAAAAAAGTAAATAATAAAATGAAAATAACTACATATCTATCAACAATTACTTTAATGTAAATAGATTAAATGCTTTAATGAAAAGACATAGGTGAATAGATTTGACACTCAGATGATCCATAAGGGCTCCACATGTTCATTTTCAGTTATAAAGGGGCAGGACTAACCACAGGTGATAAAGAACTGTGAACCAGGTACTCAGACTCCTCAGAGATGAAAATTTGAAAACAACCAGGTGATGACCTATGCCACCAGAAGTGTTATTCAAAATTGAGGAGAATCCTCAATGGTTGGGAAAGGAGGTGATGTATTGCAGCCATGGAAACAACAGCAGTGAGGGCTTACTTCACTCCACTAACTGCTAGTGGAATGAAGTTTGACTTTTTAAAGTTTGTTATAAATTGTGACCTACCAGATTTCAAAAGAAGCTGTGCCTACATGGATTATTTCCATGTAAGAAGAAAGTGGGACTAATTACTGCAAGAAACGCACTGTAGTAGGCACTTTTGGTTTCACAACATGATTTAGTACACTTGTGCTTCAGCTGCTATCAATGTAATTTCTAAAGATTCATGCAGTGTGAGGGATTCCCCTGGATTCTTCCCTTGAAGTGACACAAGATGGAACAGTTATAATTCAACAAAAGTTTCTTTATACGACACACAAACATATCTGAAATATTTGTGCATAGAAACATCTGAAGGTGAGAAAATCATACTGAACAAGGGAGGAGGGAAGGGTGAAGAGCAGAAATGGGGAATGCAGAAGTAACAAGGACTGCACTTTCGGTCTCAGGAGAAGGAAGGAATCAGGTTACCTGGAGTGCCCTTTGCAGCCGTGAGGAGCAGAGAGGTAGTTATCATTCCTGCCTGACTGGTCTGCACATACTGTGGCTGAACCCAGTAACCAGGGCAGACAGAATACACAGGTGCAGCAGATGTGTTCTAGCAGCTGCCATAACCAGGTAGAAAATAAAGCCATTGAGTCTGGCCACCTCCCCACATGTTCCCAGATCTATCAGTGGGCTCCAGAAGTTGTGGCAGTGAGTGGTGATTCACAAATTACACTATCTGCAGCCCTGAGGACTGGAGAGGCAGAAATGTTCCTCATTGAGTGGCAGATGCATGCTGAGGCTAATTGCAGTGACAAAGGTTGAAGATTCAGAAGGGAGGCAGCTGAGGTCAGGCAGTCATTATTACTGGAAGAATAACAAAGCCACAAATGCACAAGCCTGCCTCTCCCAGCCCACCTATGACTGCTAAGCCCAGCAGGGGCACCTGGAACACCTGGGCACTGCAGCACTGCCAGCAAGCTCAGGTTACATGCTTGAAACTCCATCACCCACCACACTTCCCCATGGGAGTGGTGCCTTGAGACTGAGGCAACCTGTTCATGGAGCAGACACCTATGTTCTCAGTGAATACAGAGCATTTTCCACCACCCTACAGAGGTCTGAGAAGCCCCTTGCAATGCAAGAGAAAGTAAAAGCTTACACTTCAGTGCCACCAACTGCAAAAAAAAGAGAAAGACTGCTTCTTATCATCCTAATAAATGGAGAAGTGTCACTCTTCTTTTTAATACTTGAGACTTTTTATATTTCAATTACATTTGACATGCAACATTATATTGGTTTCAGTTGTACAGCACAGTGATGAGTCATTTATGTAACTTACTAAATCCTCATTCAAATACATCTGGTTCCCCTATGACATGATACATTGTAATTACAATGTTATTGACTATATGACCTATGCTGCACTTTACATGCCTGTGACTATTTTGTGACTATGAATTTGTACTTCTTGATTTCTTCTTTTTCACCCACCACTCCATCTTTTCTCCCATCACCCTAACAAATCTAGTACCCATCTGACACCACATTACTGACTATATTTCCATGTTATACTCTATATCCACATGATTATTGCCTGGTAACAATAAAATTAAACTTCTCAGTCCCTTCCCCTCATTTTGCCCATTCTTCCGTCACTCTTCCCATCTTAAAGAAGTCCTTCTAACATTTTTTGAAGTATTGGTTTTGTGGTGATAAACTACTTTAGCATTTTTTTTTCTGAGAAGCTCTTTATCTGTCCTTCAATTTTGAATGCTAGCTTTGCTGGATACATTAATCTTGGTTGTACATCCTTGGCTTTCATCATACTGAATATTTTCAGCCATTCCTTCCTGGTCTGCAAAGTTTCTGATAAGAAATCAGCTGGGAGTAAAATGGGTGTCCTCTTTTAAGTTACTACTTGCATTTCTCTCACTGCTTTTAGAATTTTCTCTTTTTGTTTCACTTTTGCTATTTTGATTACGATGTGTCTCAGTGTATCTGTTTGGGTTCATCTTGTTTGGGACTCTCTGTGTTTCTTGGACTTGTATGTCTATTTCCTTTGCCAGGTTAAAAAATTTTTCAGTCATTATTTTTTCAAGTAAGTTCTCAATTCCTTGCTTTTTTTCCTTCCCCTTCTGGTAATCCTATGATGTGAATGTTGTTGTTACACTTAATGTTTTCCCAGAGAAATCTCAAACCATTCTCATTTTTTTTGGATTTTTTTTTCTATTTATTGTTCTGATTGGGTATTTTCTGTTGGCCTTTCTTGCATATCACTGCTTTGCATTTCTGTTTCATCTAGTTTGTTGACTCTTTTTATTCTAATCTTCATTTTAGTTATTATAATCTTCAGCTCTGCTTGGTCCTTTATAGTGGTTTGTATGTCTTCCTTTATGCTTGCTATCTCTCTGTTGAAATTATCATTAAGTTCCCTGAGCATATATATAACCATTGTTATGAGCTCTGTCTCTCTTGGGTTGTTTGCTCACATCTCATTTACTTTGATTTTCTGTTGTTTGGATTTATTTTTGAGCTCCCTTTCTCTGTTTTCTCATTCTGGCAGCTTCTCAGTAGGTATTCTTCTTACACTCACAGTTGAATGCTTTTGGGTATTTGTTGCTGATATTGGGCAGGCAGAGGTCTATGCAAGAGATGCAGCCAGGGTTTGTGCCTTTGTTTTCTTCTTGGGGCTGTGGGGCCACACAGGTAGTATGGGCTTATGCCTTTCTGTTCTTGGTTTGCCCCTAGTTCTGTGCTGAGCCTTGGGGTCAGTCTTGTATGTTGGTCTCTCATACTGGGTTTTTTGTGGGCCTATAAGCATATCTGTAGCCTTCCCTCTTTCTCTTCTTTTGGGCCAGAGTGAGGTCAGGCCATGGTTTGTAAGTGTGGGCAACCAGAGTTCACGCCTTTGTTTACTGCCTGGGGCAGTGAGGTTATACAAATGGTACAAGCTTATGCCTTTCTCTTCTCAATTTGCCTTAAGGTCTCTGCCCTGAGCCTTGGAGTCAGTCTTATATGCTGGCCCCTCAGACTCTGCTGGTTGTGGGCCAAAAAATGTGGATGCAGCTTGCTCTTTTTTTCTCCTTCCTGGCTGGTGTGAGGTAGTACTATGGCCACCATGCCGGTTGCTCCTCCTCCTCTTAAAATCAGAGTGAGGTTGGGTTGCTATGTATCATGGACCTGTTATGCATGTCCTGAGGGCTTAAGTGAGGTCTGGTTAAAGTGTTTTACAGCCTCCACTCTGGGACTCCTTTTCTTTGTCTCCAAGACAGTATGAGGTTCAGAATGTTCACTTGCTACCTTTATCCTCCTCCCTCCCCCAGCAGTACGGTTCCATGTGGGGACCCCCACACAGTCCATGTCTTTGCATGTCCCCTCCTTTCTCCTGTTTTTGCCCCTTTGCCCATCAGCAGGTACTTTAATACATTGAGCAAGCATCTTAGCTGTGTTTGTGCATTGCTGAGAAAGTCCTTAGTTGAGCTACTTGTCTTATATATTGTAATCTTCAGAGGAGTTATTTAGGGGTCCCTCTAATGCTTTCATTTTGTAGCTTCTCTTAAGAAGTGTCACTCTTAACAAAGCAGATTTTATTCCCATAAATGCCTAAACAGAGAAATAATTCATTAAATACTATTAATAACCAAGGTAACAAGGCAGCTCAGAAAGAAAATTAAAAATATCCAGAAAATAAACATGAATACATGGACATGTGTGACTTAAACGACAGATTTCAAGATTGCAATCTGAAAAAACTCAATGAGATACAAGAAAACAAAGAGAGGTGGTTTAGTGAACTAACAAATTATATCAACAAACACAGAGAGTGCTTTATCAAAGAGATTGATACTTAAAAAAAAATACCAAATAGAAATTCTAGAGGTAAAGTTTTCAATAAAAAAGATGTAGAATGAAATAGCCAGATTAGGAAATACATCTATCCAGGTGGAGGAAAGAATTAATGATATAGAAGATAGTAATAACAGATGTAAGAAGAGAGAGACATAAGAGTAAGAAAAGTGAACAAACTTTATAAAAACTATCTAACTCCATCAGAAAAAGACACGTGAGAAAAATGGATATCCCAGAAGGAGAAGAGAGGAAAAGGGGTGCAGAGAGCCTATTTAAACAAATAGTCAAAGAGAACTTTCCAAATCTTTGGGAAGAGCTGGATCTGTGAATCCAAGTAGCAGGCAAAACACCTAATTATCTAAATCAAAAAAGGTCATCTCCAAAGCACATTATATTGAAACTGAAAAAAAAAAAACTGCAAAACAAAACAAAACAAACATTCTCACAGTAACCTATAAAAAACATTCCCTTATATATCATCAGATTTTATAGCAGAACATCTAAAAACTAGGAGAGAATGAAATCAAATATTCAAACTATTGAAAAAGAAAAATTATGAACCAAGAATAAAATATCCCTCAAAGTTTTTCTTTAGATATGAGGAGGAATAAAGACTTGTACAGATGTACAGAAGCTGAGGGAATTTACCTCCAGAAGACCTGCATTAGAGGAAATAAAGTAGGGAGTTACCCTATCTGAAACAAAAATACAAAAGAATACAAAACTATGAGTAAGATGACTAACAGACAGAAAGAAGCAGGAAATTACAATCCTTCTTCAGAATAAAGTATTATACACTTATATATAACATATAGGATGACTTCCAGTCAATATGTCAGACTACATAAATGCTTTGCTAGCCTCCTCCCACAACCACATCAAAATTACAACTAAACTATACAACAACCACCATTGAAAAATCTCCTAAAGTCTAGTTGAACAGATATTCTATAACTAAAAATATATAGAGAAAAACCACCTTAAGAATGGTAGGAGGGGTTAAGATGCTGAATGAGCTGCTGCCACACCCATGTGTGGTGGTTAAAAATGGGGAAGAATATGTCAGCTACAGAGATAAACTAATGAGGAACAAAGGGTCCCAGCCTCACAACAGGCTACCCAGCCCAAGATTTCAGTGCTGGAAACAGAAGTCCCCATAACTTCTGACTGTGAAAACCAGTGGAAATTTTATCTGAGTGAGCTTGAGGTTGGCTACATTCCATGGTGTCCTTCTTGAAGGACCTATGCATAGACTTACTCACTGACAGACTCACTCACTCTCAGATTCATTGCTGGGGCAGAAGCTTGAAAGTCTCCAAGGACATATGAGAAGAAAATGAATGGTCTGGCTCCAAGGGGAGAGCTAGAGGGGCAACCTTCTCCCAGACAGAAGTGCTGGCAGAAACCATTGTGCCTTTGCTGAGCACTCCCCACACAGCTGCCAGGCACAGGTAGGCAGCAAATTTGAGTGTCTATTAACCTGGATAATACTGCTCACCCCACCCAACTTATGGACCCACCCAAGCAGCTCCCAATGGCTTTTCCAATCAAATAGCCTATCTTGGTTCATGTTGTGGACTTTCCTGAAAACTCTCAAATGTTCACCAACACCAAATAAGCATCATCTGACCTTGTCATGTCCCACACCACTTACTAAGCAGCCCTAAGCCGAGCCACCGTGGCAGCTGGCCTCTGTCTGTAGCTTAGCCTCTCCCAGGCATCTCCAAGCCTAGCACAAGTGGCAGCCATCTGCAGATCACTTTGTAGCACATACTAGTGGCCCCGGGCAGGGCTCAGGTAGCAGCTAAACCCAGAACCAAAAAGCCCAGTGACCAGCTTCAGAACACATGAGAACATTACTCAACAATGTCTGGAACCAACACACCTAGAAGACAAACAAAACAGACACCAGAGGCTTACTAAAGTGAATCCTGCTCCATAACTACAGCCCTTGCACAATAGCTCCTTTACTGTAGTCACAGCCAGTCTTCAAAACCAATCAGCCTGAGGATCAGTTCTTCCCACTGATGTACCAACAGCAACCAAGGTTCAAGTACAACAGGATGGCACACACAACTTACACATGTGACACACTGAAATGAAATGACAGACTGCATCACTGGGTCCCACAGGATGCCTACTACCTAAGGCCACCTGGCCAAGACTGGGACTCAGAGCAAATATACTTAATACACAGAAACAAACAGAGAGGCAGCTAAAATGAAAAAACAGAGAAACATAGCCTGAATGAAAGAAAAAGAGAAAACTTTAGAAAAAGAAGTAAATCAAATGGAGGCAAGCAATCTACCAGATGTAGAGTTCACAACACTGGTTTCACATAAAAGTCCACAAAGATATATGTATTCCAACACTCATCACAGCTCTGTTTGCTGTGGCCATGTCACTGAAATAACCAGGGTGTCCTTTGACAGATGACTGAAAAAGAAGTTGTGGTACATATACATAAAGGAATATTGCTCAGCCATAAGAAAAAAATGAAATACTACCATTTGTGACATGGATGAACCTTAAGATCATCATGCTTAGTGAAATAAGCAAAACAGAAAAAAACAAAAACCACATGGCTTTACTCATATGGAAAACATAAAACTGAAAGTAACAAAGAAACAAAAACTCATGAACATAGTCAACACTTTAATGGTTACCTGAGGATAAGGGGGTGGCTGGGGGAGAAGTGAAGGGGTCCTCAAATATATGATGATGGAAGGAAAACTGACTCTGGATGGTGAAAACATAATGCAACACATAGACAATGCACTGTAGAATTGTACACCTGAAACATATGTAATTTTTACTAACCAACGTCACCCCCATAAATTTAACAATAAAAAAATATTGGTTATAAGGAAGCTCAATAGAGATAGGAAACATAAAAATAGAGGTAGAAAAAAATAAATAACATGCTTAGAAATGAAGAGCACACTATCGAATTAAAAAATATATTACAGGGAATCAACATTAGGTTAGATGAAAAAGAGGATTGAATCAGCAATTTGGAAGATAAAGTAGCAGAAAACACCCAAACACAACAGAAAAAAAAATCCAGAAAATGAGGACAGTGTAAGAGGCTTCTGAAACAACATCAAGGATAACAGTATCTGCATCATAGAGGTACCAGAAGGAGAGGAGAAAGGGCAAGAAATTGAAAACCTTAAGTACCAATTTAAAGAAAGTATGCAAGATTTGTACACTGAAATCTACTTTGTACCACTGAAAGTAAAGAAAAACTAAATAAATGGAGATACATACCATATTCAAGTATTGAAATACTCCATTATTGTTAAGGCATCGTGTCTCCAAAATTGATGTTTAGATTAAATGCAATTTAATCCTGAATCCTAAAAGCCAATCAAAATACAAACAGGTTTTTTTAATTATAAAATGATTTTATAATTTATATGCAAATGCAAAGGAGTTGAACAGTCAAAATGATTTGAGACGATTCACACTACTTGATTTCAAGACTTACTGTGAAGTTTTAATAATCAAAACAAAGTGTTGTTGGCATAAGAGTTGTCTAGATCATCAGTTCCCAAACATACCTCTGAGGATAAGTGCTGGGCTGTTCAGGGGTACACAAAAAATAATCAGTAATGACAAAAATATTTAAAGTAAAATAATGCAAAACTTTACTTATGGAACACTAAATGTTAAGTTTGAATTACTATTAATGGAGACACTTTAAAATTAGGTCACATTAGCGAATGATGATTGGTGAGGGCATAGCTATGAACCCTCTCCCCAAACTGCTCTTCTACCAATCACTATGCCCAGTTTCAGAAAAATTCATTTGCAACATTTCTACAACTTCCCCAAACATATAAATACATCCACAACCAGATTATTTGGTGAATTTAGTTATGGATTGAGTAAAAATAAATTTGTTGTCATTAATTTTTTTCTTTTTCAGTAGCTTTTTTTTATTTAATGTTTAACATAATTTCAGTTATTATTGTCAGTGATTTTAAAGCATGTCAATTATGGATCAGTAGTTGAAAACAGGAATAGTTACAAAATCAAAACTTGACATGGATTATAACCCATTGCCAAGTACTTCTCAAAAATGAGTCTGCAGCTATGAGTTCACACACAAAAAGATGGTAAAAAGGTGCTTGCCTCAGATACTCCACAGAAGAAAAGGAAATACTCTAAAGAGCGCATTAAATATGGGATTTCATTTGTAGGGGATAACGACTGCCCTAAGCCTTTGTGTGTTGTGTGTGAGAAAGTATGAAAGGTCGCATGAAACCATCTCTACTCATGGAACATTCAGAAACTAAACATCCTATGCATAAAAACAAAAAATAGATTATTTTTGTCACCTAGAAAAGCATCCAACTGTTACTTCATATATGATGTCAGAAAAGAAAGACAATGAGAATGCAGTTATAACTTCATATTGTACTGCTTATGCATAGCTAAATGTGGTAAAAACCACACCACAGTTGAAGATTTAATTTCTCCTTGTATTAAGGATACCTTTTTTTTTTGTATATTTGGGGAAGAACGTGTTTACAAAATCAATACCATCACTTTTTCAAACAATACAATGTTGACAAATGCAGGAAATGTCTGACATTGAAGCTGTTAAAGCTGTAGTAGTACATAGAATTAGAAAAAGTAAATACTTTTTCATACAGGTCAATAAAAGCATAGATGTTACTGATCTATGTTGCTTATTATCGCAAGATACATAGTAAGAAATAAAATTGAGGAAAATCTTTGGCTTTGTTACCCATTGACAGAGTGTACCACAGGTGATGATATTGTTATTGCAATCAATGGTTATTTCATTGAAAAGAACATTAGTTGGTCGAATTGTTGTGGTGTGTGCATTGATGAATGCAAGCCTATGTCAAGCTGTTTTATAGGCCTATGCAGCTGAATTAAAGAAGTAGCTCTCCATTTACTATGGAGTCACTGCTGCATTCATAGACTCTCTTGCATCCAAGCCTCTTTTTAATGAACTGAAAGATGTTCTTGATGAGGCTGTAAAAGTTGTAAATTTTATTAAGTCACAACCACAAAACTCCAGATGTTTTAAAGCACTGTGTGAAGAAATGAAAAGCATTCACAGCACATTCCTTTCGCATATGCACAGAGGTAATGTGGCTATCTCTTGGTGAAGTACTTACATGGATATTTGAACTTAGACATGAAGTTCAGGTATTTTTTGAAGACCATCATTTCCCTTTTGCTCCAAAGTTTCAGGACAGTAATTGATTTCAAAGCCTTGCATATTTATCAACTATTTTTCTAGAAATAAACAAACTCAACTTGAGACTTCAAACAGCTCAATCACTATAATCAAAGTAACTGAACAAATTGATTCAATTTTAGTATATGTGCTGCTGAAGTGAGCACACCAAATTGATTCAATGATTTAGAAACTGGATTTTTGGAAAGTGTGTGTTAAAAGAGGTGAGTCTGAAGTGTTATTAACTCTGCACAACTTTTTATCTGAGAATGACTTGCTCCTATCCTAAAACATGAAACAGAATATTGTAAGTCTCTTGCAAGGTCTTAAAGTGTCCTTTTATAAGTACTTCCCTCAACATGGAAAAGAAAACAAATGGATTGCAGATCTCTTCAATGAAGAAGTCTTCAAAGAAGCTAAACTATCAATCAATGAAGAAGAGCAGTTAATCATACTTTCTACTGATTCTTCTTTAAATTCTGATTTTAAAAGGAAGAATTTACCTTCTGGGTACACGTCATGGGTAATACGAATAGCTCACTGAGAAGGCATTCAAACACTTCTTGCCATTTACTAATACTGAACTAGTATTAGAGAGCTTTTTCTTCTTATACTTTCATAAAAAGTAAGTATCACAACAAGCTTAATGCAAGCCTGGATTTAAGAATGTATCCTGCATTTATGAGCTTGATTTCAAAAAACTAAGTGCAACAAAGTAAGCTTAATGATCTTCCTAACAATGTTTCAATTGCCTAATGATCTGCATAACAATTCTTTCAGACTTTTTAGATAACACAAATAAATAATTGTATTAATTATGAATTAAAAGTTTGTTAAATACTTGATCATCATTATCAATGTTTAACTGTGTTATGAAGATTGTAAAATTAAATTTGTTTTTCACTTTTAGTGTAGTAATTTTTTTCTAACTTATTACATCATTTTCACTATGTTACATTAAGATAGGCACTGAACAAAATTGTCAGTATTCAAAAACAGCTGTTTTAAAAACAAGGGGTACAATTTCTAGAACTAGG
>PVJL010011151.1:0-44846 GCA_004026885.1 Lyroderma lyra
GAAGCCTCACCACTCACACCACCAGGGAACCCCTAGATGAAAACTTTAAAAAAGATACGGATGTCATCTCAGGAATTTAAATGCTTAAAAAGTAATATATTGTGCAGGAAAAGTTTGGGAGGAATTAAGAAAGGTTATTGCACATACTCAAAGATTAAAATCCCAATCCTATAGAAAAATTTGCCTTCTCAACCATCTTCCTGAAGGCATTCTTGACCTCTTTGTTTCTCAGGCTGTAGACCATAGGGTTCAGCATGGGGATGACCATGGAATAGAACACAGAGGCCATTTTGTCTGTGTCCATGGAGTGACTGGAGCTGGGCTGTAAGTACATGAAGATGACTGTCCCGTAGAAGATGGAGACTGTAGTGAGGTGAGAGGCACAGGTGGATAGAGCTTTCTGGTGCCCCTGAGCTGAGTGCATCTTCAAGATGGTTAGAAATATGAATAGGTAGGAAATCAATATTACCAGGAGAGCAAAAAAGACATTAAAGGTTGACAAAAAAACAAGAACCACCTCACTGATGTGTTTATCTGAGCAAGAGAGCGCCATGACGGCTGGAACATCACAGAAAAAATGATGGATTGTGTTGGATTTACAGAAGAACAGGCTAAATATGTCCCCAACATGGATGGAGGCGTTCAGGAAACCACAGACGTAGGAGCCTATGGCCAGTTGTGCACACACACCTGTCGTCATGGTGGTGGTGTAATGCAGGGGTTTGCACACGGCTACATAGCGGTCATAGGCCATTGAGGCCAAGAGGTAATTTTCCACAGTGGCAAAGGCTACAAAAAAGAACATCTGAGTCGCACACGCATTGTAGGAGATGACCTTGTCTCCTATAAACAACCCAGCCATGACCTTGGGAGTGATAGCTGAAGAGTAACCCAAGTCCACCAGAGACAGGTTACTGAGGAAAAAGTACATGGGAGTGTGGAGACGAGAGTCCAGCAGGATCAACACGATCATCCCCAGGTTCCCAACCACATTAATGAGGTAGATGAGAAGGAACATGACAAAGAGGGGGACCTGCAGTCCTGGGACACTGGTTAGTCCGAGGAGGATGAACTGCATCACTTCTGTTCTGTTCCCCACCACTGTTGTTCGGGAATCATGAGATGTCCTGTAGCAGTGAGAGATAAAGGGAAAAAGTCAGAAGCAAAAATGAAATTACAGTGGAATTAAAATGTATAAATACCATGTGCACTATTTCATTAATAACTTGTACTTCAGAATTATCTTGGTCTAATGTTACTCGCTTTACCTATACGTGTGTGTAAAATATTATGTTTTACCATCATAAAACCAAGGATTTGCTAAGTTATGTAATATTCTACAATTGCTAGTGTGAAGAAGATTCAAGATTCAAGTTGGAAGCCCCGTTTCAACCTACTCAAATTCTGTGCACTTTTCGCCCCCTCACTGTCAGCCTGTTTAAAGGTGCCAGTAATCACAAGGGTGAGTTGGGGGAAAAGGTCAAACTACAGCTAGGGCTTGCTAATTCATTTAGTTCCCTTTGTAGCGTCAAGAATGCTTAATTCACACGTGAGCTTGGTATAACCTCCAGTAGGGGACCAACCGACAGTGAACCAGATGCAATTCCCACCTACTCAATCAGAGCATTATCTATCCCATTTTTTTATTTGTCTCTTTTAGGGAAGCAGCAGACCCTTTCATAAGTATCACCGAAGTCCCTACTAATGGTAGTTGTGACATTTATATTCCAGCCTCAACTCCCTATTTTAGGTAAAAAAAAAAAGTCCAAAATATCTACTTTTTCCCCCACTCAAATAACCCACAGTATGTGTAGCTCCCCCACTGCTTTGGCATGAATTACCTTTTTCACTAATGGTGTATGTGGAATATAGTAGCTTACCTTGGTCCTTGAGAGAGGGGACGGTCCATCTTGAACAGTGAGTGTGAAATCAGAAATTCGGCCATGAAATAAGACACGAGTAATGATAGACACGCTGTATTTTAGGTGGTGGTCAAAACGTTCCAGGTTCTCCAAGACAGGGAAGGATAGAGGGGGGAAACAAAAGACTAACGAGACCCAGAAACCTGGGCCCCAGCCCTGGATCCACCATCAATTCTCACTGCACATTTGTGAAATAAACATCATAAAATCACTTCTCCCACATAATTTACAGAACTGTGTCTGCAAATAGCAAATAAGGGAAGGCCTGTAAAACAACTCAGCAAAGGGTTACTGTTTTAAAGTCACTCCATACAGTTTTTATCTCGGGGTGGTTTTCTGGGCCATGACTGCAGGGTCACAGCAATTCTTCAGGAGGGAGAAAGCCTGTATGTAATGCTGAGAACTATTAGCATTCAGATAAATATATGATGATCCAAGGGCTCAGCTGCAGTCTGGTCCCTCTAAAATGACATCAGGTGGAGTGTTTGGGGCATTTCAGAGGCCCATGCAAGGGGACCAGGAGTAAATTTTAGAGACGGAGCTCTCAGGGGATGAGACCCACGAGAGCATCTGTAGCTCCTCATCTCATGTTCTGAGGGAAGAAGCTATTAAATTGCCTATGGGACCTAACGGCGTAGATTGAGTGTGCATGCATATGTTGCTATTACTTGTTATTTCTCCTTTTTCATTTTCTAAATGCATAACTTGCAAATAGTAAAATCCACCCATTTGAGGGGATAGTCCTAAGAATTGATTATATGTGTATGGTTATACAACTATGACCACAATCAAGATATAGAACACATTGATCACATAAACTAAACTCTAGAACTGTTGTTAAGTCACTCAGTCTGTGACATTTTGTTATGACAGTCCAAGCTGACTAAGGCAGTAACCTTATGTGGCAAAGACTTTGCAGTTGTGATTAAGTTAATAGTATGGCTATGGGAAATTAGCCTAGATTATTCACTGAGTCCTAAATGCAACAACCAGTGTCTTTATAAGCTAGGCCGGAAACTGGCAGGTAAGGGAATTCCACAGATACACCGAAAAAGCAAGCCAAACGTTCCGAATCAATTTTGTTGTAACTCTGGGAAATATTCCAAGGTTTACACAACCAAACAAATGCTGAATCATGAAGAGTCAAGATTCTATGAACTACGATGTTTAAGGAAATAGTCAAACTAGTATCTGACATCAAGCCAAGGGAACAGAGACTTCTGGGTTCTCATATAACAAATCACACATTCTTTACAAAACTCATTATGTGAACAAGTGCATCCGACAGCAACCGACAGCAAACAATAGCAACAAAACCCTGGGAGGGGCAAGAATCTGATTTCCAGGGTCACTACACTATAATGTTTAAAAACTGCAGTTTTCCAGTTGATGGTTCCTCCATAAATCAAACATGAAATTACCATATGACCCAGCAAGTCCCATCCTGGGTTTATAACCACAGGAATAGAAATCAGGTGTTCAGACCACAACTTTGACACAAGCATTCATAATAGCACTATTCACAACAGCCGAAGGAGAGAAGCAACACAGGGGTCTGTCAACTGATGAACGGATAGACCAAGTGGTATGTCCACACGGTGGGATATTGTTCAGCCATTAAGAACAATGAAGTGCGGACATGTTCCAACATGAGTGAACCTCGAAAACATTGTGCTATGTGAAAACTAAGTGAAGTCAGACACAAAGAGCTGCATTCTATGATTGCTATGCAAAATAAGACGAGTGTTTTCTGGGGTTCTGGTGGAGTGTAGAATGAGAGGTCACTGTTTACCATGATTACCAGGAAAATCTTATAGAGCTACATAATGGTGTTTTGTTGCACACGGGTCTAAATTTATTAACTACCACTGAATTGTACACTTCAAAATGGTTGAAATGATACATTTTATATTGTGTATAATTAACAACATAAAATGAAGCTGAGAAAAATAAAAAATGTGATTTTTCAACCAAAAACTAAGAGACATAAAAAAAAACCACATATAAGTATGCCCCTTTCTCTCTCTCTCTCTTTCTCACACATACACACACACACACACACACACACACACACACGCACATACACACATGCACACACACATGCACAAAAGAAGTAGGAGAGTAGAAAAGTAGAAATGAACAAAAACAATCCCTGAGGAAGCGAAGACATTAGACTTACTAGTCAAAGATTTTAAACCAACTGTCTTAACTGTACTCAAAAACTTAAGTAAATGTTAAATTAAGAATTAAGGGGAGGTAGAAGAGGGAAAAGGGAGTCAAATATATGGTCATGGAAGGAGAACTGTGGGCGGTGAACACACAATGCAATATACAGATGATGCATTATAGGGATGTACACTTGAAACCTATATAATTTTACTAACCAATGTCACCCCGATACATTTAATAAAAAAGAATTGAAGGAACCCAGAGAATGATTTTTTAAAAATTAGAGAATATTAATGAAGACATAGAAATTATGACTGGGACCAGATAGATCTGGAGCTAATAAGTACAATAAATGAAATAAAAGATTTCTGGAGTGTTTCAATAGTGACTGGAGCAGGTGGAAGGAGTAATGAGTCCATCTGAAAGACAAAACAATAAATATAACCCAGCCTGAGGAGCATACATTTAAGAAAAAGAATCAATAAAAAACTTTAAAAGGCTGAAGAGACCTGTTGGACACCATTAATTAGATCAAAATATTCATAAAGAGAATGCCAGAATGAGAGGGGAGGAAAAGACAAGGACAGAAAGGATACTTTAAGAAATATGACCAAAAACTTGTCAGATTTTGAGAGTTCATACATATGAGGGAATTAAAAAACACACTCTTATATCATGACTGGGTTAAAGAAGACAACAAGCGTGAAACAGATATATGAAAAAAAGTTAGACTTCGCTAGCTACGAGGGAAACGCAAATCAAAAGCACAATGAGACACCACCTCACACTGGTCAGCATGGCTGGAGAAGAAGACAAATGCTGGAGGAACTGTGGAGAAACAGAAACCCTCATGCACTGCTGTGAGGATGTAAACTGGTACAGTCACTATGGGAAACAGTATGGAGGTTCCCCCAAAAATTCAGAATAGAATGACCATATGAGCCAGCAATCCCTCTTCTGGGTATCTACTCAAAAAATCTGAAAACATTTATCTATAAAGGTAGATGTGCCCCAGTGTTCATTGCAGCATGATTCATGGTGGCCAGGACATGAAAACCACCAGAGTGGTAGGTGATTGGGTAAAGAAGATGCAGTACATATACACAATGGAATATTACTTGGTCATAAGAAAAGATGAAATACTGCCATTTGCGATGACATGGGTGGATCCTGAGATCATTATGCTACGCAAATAAGTCAGACAGAAAATGTCAACCATATGACTTTACTCATGTGGAATACAAAACTGAAAGCAACATGGAAACAAGACAAACGAAACTCACAGACACAGACAACAGCTGAGTGATTACCACAGGAGGGGGGAGGGGAGATCGAGGAGCGGGGGCTCAAATACATGGTGGTGAGCACACGATGCAAAGTATAGATGATGTGTAATAGCTGCACACTTGACACCTATATACTATCACTAACCAATGTCACCCCAGTAAATTTAATAAAAAAAAGAAAACTAAACTAAAAAGGTAAATATTTTCCCTACATAGATCTGAGCTGTATGAAAACGTCTTACTGTTGATTGTACAGGGTCCGACGGAAGTAACACCCCTTTTTAATTAGTGTAAACTAGCAAAACAGAATTATTCCTTCTGCTAGACATTTTAAGATTATTAGCATAGTGAAGTCCCGATGCCATCTCTTATCCAGCAGGTGTAAATATTTGAGTTAGACACATGACATATGGAGCAAGAGAAAACCGTCACTGTTCTCTGGGGCGTTATTTGTGCCAGAGCCTGTGTATTAATATGTAAATCCGATGGAAGACTTTGCCTTCCCCACAGTGTTTTTAAAGGCATTCTTGACCTCTTTGTTCCTCAGGCTGTAGACCATAGGGTTCAGCATGGGGATGACCACGGCATAGAACACAGAGGCTATTTTGTCCGTGTCCATGGAGTGACTGGAGCTGGGCTGTAAGTACATGAAGATGACTGTCCCGTAGAAGATGGAGACTGTAGTGAGGTGGGAGGCACAGGTGGAAAAGGTCTTCTGGCGTCCCTCAGATGAGTTCATCTTCAGGATGGTGATAAATATAAACAGGTAGGAGACCAAGATGACCAGGATAGCAAAGAGGTCATTGAAACCCACCACAAAAAAAATAACCATCTCAGTGATGTAGTGGTCTGAGCACGAGAGAGCTAGGAGAGGTGGGGCGTCACAGAAGAAGTGATGGACCACATTGGACCTGCAAAAAGACAGCCTGAAAATGTTCCCCGTGTGGAAGGAGGCATTCAGGAAACCAAAGACATAGGAGCCTATGGCCAGACGTGCACACACACCTGTCGTCATGGTGGTGGTGTAATGCAGGGGCTTGCACACGGCTGCGTAGCGGTCATAGGCCATTGAGGCCAAGAGGAAATTTTCCACAGTGATAAAGGCTGCAAAGAAGAAGAACTGGGAGACACAAGCATTGTGGGGGATGACCTTCCCTCCTGTGAGGAATCCTGCCATCACTTTGGGAGTGACAGCTGAGGAATAACCCAAGTCCACCAGGGAGAGGTTACTGAGGAAAAAGTACATGGGAGTGTGGAGATGAGAGTCCAGCAGGATCAACACGATCATCCCCAGGTTCCCAAACAGAGTGATGAGGTAGATGAGAAAGAAGATGATGAAGAGTGGGATCTGTAGTTTTGGGTCATCTGTTAACCCCACAAGAATGAACTCTGTCACCTTGGTACTGTTTTCCATGGGGAATCAATTAGGAATTGTGTGGCTGCCCTGTAGCAATGAGAAGACAGAAATCAGGATGCTAGAGGGAGGAGAGACTGCTGAAATCAATCATCATGTGCACGCTGCCTCGTTTCAGTATTGCAACAGCATGCTTCAGGGGGACTCTAGGTCTAAAGCATGGCTATGACAATAAAATGCAGTTGTCAATTACTGATATATCATAGAATATCTGGACCAAAGAACTTGGACATAATGGATCCTAACCTCCTGAATTCATGGAAAAGTAAATTAAGATAAAGAGAAGGAAAGAAAGGATTTATGCAATTTTATCAGGTTAGTTGCTCAGTGGAGGGGCTCAGGGTCCCAAATCAAAGCTTACAGAACAGTCACAAATTATTCTTTATATTAAACTAGAATAGCTTAAGAATATTAATGTAAAATTGAATTAATTTTACTTCAACTCACAATTTAAAAATCTTTTTTATTGTGTCAAGAACAGTGGTATATGATTTGGACAGAGGGCTTGGTTTATCTGATATTAAGAGGAGGATAATATAAGATGGAGTTTACAGATTCGAGTGAAATCAAAAGTTTGAACATGACTCATGCCAGATGCACGCTTCCCAAACTCCTTGTACTCACGTGTCCTTCATATGACCTCTAACTTTTCACACAAGACTTCTATGCATATGAGTGGCTGGCTATTCCAGCTGTGCCAAGTTAAGAATACATTTATTTCCAAGCCACCTCAGATATTAACTACTGTGGTAATATTAGGCCTCAGTTTCCCCTCCCAAACAAAATCGGAATTATAACATTGTCTGAAAAAATAAACATTCAATACATGTATCCATTTTTGGAAAATTTAAAGTGTAGGTGAGTTTTTCTTTAGTCCCATTATCCTTTCATTCTCAGAACCTAAAAATCCTTGGATTCAGTCATCACAGACAAAAACATTGCCAATTTTTACACATTACCACTGATGTTATGAACTGTATAAGGAAATTTTTTGAAGCCTACACAAAATCCTATTGTGAAATCTTCACTTGTGTTTCCAAATCAAGAATCTCTCCAAAATGGAGGCTGAAAATTTTATCTACTTTAAAACTTTAGCTAAATGGATTAGACATAAAAAATTCTGAAAAGATCCATTTTACTGCAGCAATTAGATATTTGATCCAGTGGTGAATTGTACTTAATAATTTGTGTGGAGTGGCTACGAGAAGGAAGACATTGTTATATATTGTACATGCTGGAAATAAAAGGAAAGCAGCCATTTCTGTGTTGAAAATGGAGGCAGACAGAAAATAAAGTAGGAAAATATATAATGGGGATGGACATATTTTTAAAACGTTGAGTGGGAGACAGGTAAATTCTGAGATAGGTGAGTATAATATTAAATGCGGTGGTCTAGGAGAGACTTAACCATAAAATGGAACTTGGGAGCAAATACCTAAAAGAAGCAGGGGAACAGGGCTTGAGTTTGGGGAAAGAACATTCTAGACAGAAGGAACAGCAGATACATGGTGCTGGGGTTCAAACATGCCCAGATTGTTCAAGGAGCGGCAGGACAGCCAACAAGGCTGCAGTGGGAAGGGAAGGTTCGATCAGAGAGGGACAGCAGGGTGAGTGACACGAAAGCACCATAGGATTTGAACAAAGGGGACAAAATTCAACTTCTTTTTTTAAAAGGATCCATCTATTAGAGCTGTTGATAATTAAATGTAGCGGGATAAGAATAAAAGATTAGGAAGCCATTGTTGTAATCTAGGAAAAAGATGAGGATTTCTTGGACCAGGATGGTTGTGAGAGAGAGAATGAGATATTCACTACTTCAAAAGTAGCGCAGGCTCAGTTTCTTGATACACCTCTCTTAAGAGAAAGAGAGGGGTCCACGCTGACTCGAATGTTTGTATAGTAATACACAAAATAGTGTAAAAGAAGCAGATGTTTGGGGAAAGGGGGGAAAGAGGTCATTTCATTGAGTTTGAGATCCCTTCTGGATATGGAAGTAGAAGTGTTGCATGAACAGTTGGATGTACAGTCTGGAGTTTAGAGAAGAGAATTGGCTACAAATAATTAATTAATTTGAACTGTGTTGGTTATTTCTAATGGCTTAATGTGTATATACATAACATAGATTATATATCATAACATATAATGTATATTATACATAATATATATAGTACATAATTAATATGTACGAGACTAAATAACACCGCCAAAGAAAAGAGTTTAGAAAGACAAAAATCAGAGTATTCTAATGTTCCAAGGTCAAACAGATGAGGAGATTGGTGGTAAGGAGAGACAGTTGCCACCACTTGAGACGGCTGCAAGGGAAGCACTGTCCTGGGATGCAGAGTTCAGTTAGACCAAGTAGGTAAAGGGGACTTTTCAGAGATAATGTTAAGTATATTATACTGATGACTGATTATAATTTCCAAAGGGCACAGTGGAGTGATTTCAGGAGCTGAGCAAGAGGAAGCCAGTGTCAGTAAAGGAAATGTACAGAGATGTACATATAAACACCATTTTGTAGGAGTTCAGGGCTGACATAACAACCCTCCGTTCCATAGCGACAACTCTGATAATGAAATGAGTCGTGTGGATCTCAGAGCAAGGCTGGGGGTGGAAAGGCTATTAAACAGGTGAGGGTCACAACAGGAGCATGGATAATTCTGAGCAGAGCTACTTTCACCGAGTGGGGTGACTAGGATACTCTCTTGGTTCCTTAAAACACTGCTCACTTAAATCAATAGTGTACAGGTTTCTCAAATTCTGGAAAAGAAAGATTGTGCTGGGATCATTTCAAAAATTTTTACCCACATGTGACATCTTAGGTGTTAGTGAAGCATCTTACCGGAGGAACAAAGAAAGTTAAAACTTGTGTTCGTCTTGAAAAGACATGAAGAGTTGCCATGATTCTTTGAGGCATTTATTGCTGTTTTCTCACTCTTTGCTCCTGGGTGGAAACTGCTTATGGAATAGGCCACAACTACTATTGACGTGGTTGGTGCTCAGTAAAAACTAAAGAATTCCGTCTCTCCCCCCAGTGCAAACTTCATGAGTTCTTCGAAGAGTAACTCAAGTTCCAAAGCTTCTGTGAAGCCTTCCCCAACCACTTCCTCTTCCAATACAATTATGCCATTATAGTCAGTAGTGTTAACCACTTGGTTCCTCGAAAATTTTTTATTTTCATTATAATTTATCATTTTGTGTAAGTGGAAGTCATGATTCAGGATGACATAAGCTGTAATAGTTACGATTAATTGAGCATTTGCTATGCTCCCATCACCAAGCTAGAGACTGTGCTACTTTACCTCAGTTCATTCTCACATATCACGGGAGATGTCATCCCCGACTCACAGGTATATGAAAAACTGAAGATGATTGACATTTAGTTCCTTGCTTACGGCTGAAGAAAGTTGCAGAGCTGGGATCTGAAGCCAAGTTACTCTGAATCTAAGTCTTAGCTCTTCATCATGAAGAAATATTACTTTAAACTTTTTACATTTAATCTAAACTGGACACAACAAGGTAACTCATTTAGTAAACTGGCTGATTGAGGGATTCAATCTATCATTGGAAGTCAATGTGGATAATTAAAAAGCACAAACGTAGGAATCAAATATACTTAGCAGTTTGTGTAATTTTGTGCAAATGACCTACCTTTCTGGTTTGTAGTTGAATAACACCAGATAAATCTTTAATGGCAGAATTAGAAATTGAGATCAGATCTAGTTATTTCCCTAATTAGTTATGTCTTGTGTAATGTTATACATCTCCATTTTAGTACCTTTTATAACTGATTTCTCAGCTTGATTTTTCTCTTATTATTTAAATATTTCATTAGCTCCCAGATTACAACACAATTTTATGTTGATACTCCATTTGATTCTCTCATCAACTCTGTGATTAGTCAGAATAATATTATCACATTTCCTGAAAGAGAAAACAGAGATTGAAATAGTTTAAACAATTCTTTCAAAGTCAAATAAGCTCACACTTAGCAGAGACTCGAGGTCCTTGTTTGCTTTTCCTCTACATCACATGACAAATATACATGTTCTAATAGAATCTCTATAGCATTTAAACATATAATCCCTGGTTGTATGAAATGGATACAAGAAATATTTAAAATATTCAAGTCCAGGCTATGGATAAATCAAAGGAGAAATCACTTTCTTGATGTAGTTTCCTGCTTATCTCCATCCATGCAAATTTATGCAGACGGTAGATCTGGTCTAATAGATTGATAGGCTTACCTTATTCCCTGAGCAGTGCGACACGCATGTCCAGCTCCTCAGTACGGGAGTGGATGTCAAATCAGAAACTTAGCCTGTGAAGGAAAAGGAAACACCCTGTTGGAATGTTCTTTAGTGTTTGGCCAAAATGCTTCAAGTTCTCTAGGGACAGGGAGCAACTGAAGGGGGAAATGCTACTTATTGGCTTCAGAGTCAGCTAAGAAGAAGTCTAGTCGTGGATCTGCTGCTCCTTTTCCTTAGGTAAATCACTAAGTCTGTTTGAGCCTTGATATATTTGAGTGTGAAGTGGAAATCATAAAAAGGCAGCCAAATAACATCCAACCTGAATACTGCTGCTATAAAGGAAATAAGAAGATCCCTAAAATGCCTTATCTGAATACTTGGTAAGGGTAGCAGTCACAATCACAGTCATTATCACTGACTTTTGGGGTTGTTTGCCCTGGACATTGTCGCATGCTCTTAGAAATGTCAGTTTGGAGGAAGGTCACTGGGCTACTTGATGACTATTAATAAATCAGCTGAATAAATGAATGGCTAAAGGAACTCCGGTTCTTGGGCTGCATCCTCTGATATGGGCCACATGGAGTTAATGTGGGTCTTGAAAGAATGAGAACCAGAATGGAGTTTATAGAGTCATGGAACTCTCAAGGGACAAAATACCTTGAGAGGTTACACAACTCTTTTTCATCTAACTAGGGAGCAGTGAGTACAGTGTCTATAGGGATCCGGCTTTGTTTGATGAAGGAAATCATGGGTGTATTTACACTAGTTACAGTGGTTCCCCTTGAGAATGCACAAATCAAGTCACAGCATGACCTCGAGGGCTGCAATTTGACATTAACATTGAAGAATAGGGTCAAGGGCTATTTGTCACTAAACAGGATAAGGGGAGCCCAGAAATTAGTGTTTCGCTTAATTCATCTTTAATGTTTGTAACACTGAGAAGTAACATCAATGCATTCAACTTTTGATTGATTCCAAATGTGTTTAAGCCATAACGAGTCCTGAGAACACATATCCACGCAAAATAAATAGCATTCTTGCATTCACAGTGCTTACAACACTAAACAAATAAACACTCTGAGAAGTATATAATTACAATGTAGAACAAAATGCCATGCATATGTAATTATAATTAGTATATGTTTCATGGGAAGAAGTATAATGGACTCAGGGAGAGCTTTTACATTAATACACTATTTTGGTTTATTCTGTTCATTATATATATGTATACAAGAGCTGTCCAGAAAGTATCCAGCCATGTAATATGAAAAGTAGAGGTATTTATGGCTGGATTTTTTTCCAGATGGCCCTCTATATATACATAGTCATATATATATATACATACTATAAATATATCAGATACATATATGGGGACAATATACATAAACTTATGTTTATTATATACAAGGCTTTTTTGTACATACATACATAGAGGGATAATATACATATACTTATAAATTAATGCCTGTTTATATATAATCTTATGTGTGTGTGTGTGTGTATATATATAAATATATATATATTTCATGAACCATATGTTATATGAACATTTTATGTATCTCTAACTTAACTTTTTAATAACTTTTATTTTTTTAGAGCAGTTTTAAGTTCACAGCAATAACACGAAGGTACAGAGATTTCCCATACGCCCCCTGCCTGTATTGCATAGCCACCTGCATTATTAACAGAATGTACCTTTGTTACAACTGATGAACCTTCATAATCACCCGAAGTCCGTCGTTTACATTAGGGTTCACTCTCCGTGCTGTGTATTCTATGGGTTTGGTTAACGTATAATGGTGTGTATCCATCATTATAGTATCAATACGGGGCAGTGTCACTGCCCTAAAACTCCTCTGTGCTCCATCGACTCAGCCCGCCCTCGGGCAGTTCCCAGCAAACTGATCTTTTTACTGTCTCTGCAGTTTTGTCTTTTCCAGAAGGTCGTATAGCTGGAATCAGACAGTATGTAGCCTTTTCAGAGGCTTCTTTGACTTAGTCATAAGCATTTACATTTACTCCATATATTTTCATGGCTTGATAGCTCATTTCTTTTTTGAATTTTTTTAAGAGTTAATTTGAGCCAAACTGATACATGTGCCGGGGAGCGAGATCTCAAATGGTCCCTACTCAGTTCTTTTTAACACTGAATAATATTCCATTGTCTCAATTCTCACAGTTCATTCATTCATTTAGCTACTGAGGGACATATTGGTGGCTTCCAAGTTTTGGCAATTATGAATAAAGCTGCTTATGTGCTTACAGATGTGCTTGTTCTGGTTTTCATGTGGGCAATTGTTGGGCTGTATGGTAAGAGTAGGTTTTCTTTCACGAGAAACCGCCAAACTGCCTTCCAAAGTAGCTGTACTATTTTGCACTCCCACCAGCAATAAATGAGAATTCCTTTTACTCCACATCCTCTCCAGCATTTGGTGGTGTCAGTTCTGGATTTTGGCCATTCTAGTTAGTAGGTGTGTGGTGACATATTTCATTGTTGTTTTAACTTGCATTTCTCTAATGACCTAAAATGTGGAGAGTAATTTAATCTTAAATATCAATTTTGTTGTAATTTTTAGAGGACTCTTTCTATCTAAGAAGAGGAGGGCTCTTCAGGGCTGGCGTCGTGGACATGTGGTCCGGGCAGTCACACAGGGCCCTGTGTTTAGAAGGTCCTGCACTGGATTTAGTGCCCTGCTTTTGCCAACTTGAAGTTATTATGCATTTTTATCAAGGGGCTTCACATTTTTCTTTTTACACTGGCCTCTGAAAATTATAGAGCCAGCCGGATTCTTTATACTTAAATACCCCAGTTACGTTTTAGCATTTCATGAAAATAACTTGGAGAAAATAAAGACCCCGCTTCCTTTTCTACAGAAGAGAAAACATTTCCTCTCAGGAGAGACAATTTGTTGCTGTGCTCTTTCACTTGGTTCTGAGGGGTATGTCCCATACACTTAAATATCTCTACCATGCCATAACCGGATGTGTTGACACTGCGTCAAACCGCAGGAGCCCTAAATGCTAGAGATTCCAGATACCACATGGAAAAAAAGTGTCCTTCATTCTTCCCACATACGACTCTAAGGTTTAGAAAGATGTATTTTTATATGTGTTGTAAATGTGTTCCGACTCGTTTAGTTGGGAGGGAAATATTCAAAGAAAACCCAATAAGCAGAGTATTGATAATACACAGACATCCTCTTTAGACTCAACAAAATATTTTCCTTTTCAAAAGACATATAATTGTTGTCACATCTCTGAATGGCTCTTAGTGTACTCACATACCAAAATTAAAAAGCTAGTCTGGATTATTTTAGAAACTGGTAAAGACTAGTCAAGTCACCCTCTGATTTGGGTCTGAATGGTAACCTGCTAAGTTGGCTCCCTGACTATATACATGAGGAAGGAAGCATGAAATGAAATGTGTCTTGGGCTGAGTATCTGAAGACTAGGCATCAAGCTTTATATTATTTTTATTTTATTTTATGTTTTATTAAATTGACTGGGGTGACATTGGTTAATAAAATTATAGAGGTTTCAAGTGTACAAGTCTACAATACATCGTCTATGTGTGTGCTGCATTGTGTGCTCACCACCCACACTTAGTTCTCCTTCCGTCACCATCTGTGTGACTCTCCCTCCCTCCTCCCTGGTTATCCTTGGTAACCACTAACCTATTAAACGTTTCTCAAATTGAGATCCATATAATGTCCAAATTTTGCAATCTGTTGGTGTATATAGCTCAAATGTCTTTTATTCCAAAGTTTCCCTTTCCGTCTCTCACTTCCTATTTTATTCCTGGAAATTTGTATGTTTACAAAAGTGGGTTATTTGCCCTTTAGAGTCTAGATTTTGCATCACTAGCAGGTAGGCTTTTGAATTTTGCCCATCTATTAGATGAAAAACTGTCTCAATGGATTTTAACTGATCACGTGATATCCAGCACCTTTTCGTATATTCAAGAGCCACGTGCATTTTTCTGATCTTGCTATTTATATCTCCTGCCCATTATTGTATTGTTTTTTCCTATATTATGATGAAAGTTCTTCTATTACATTAGGTTGTATTTTTTATTTTGGAATATTAGAACCAAAACCTTGAAAAGATGGGAAAACACCCATGATGTTTGCATATTATGTCGCTTTTAACATTTTGGTTTTTGCGTTTCCAGATTTTTTATTCTGTGCTTGTTTTCTTGTATTATGGCAATCTCATGTATAATTTTATTCACTGATTTTTCCAATGGAGATACGTTAAGCATTTTTCAGGTTATAATGTAGCTTCCAAAAATGTGTTATTAATGGTTCCCTCTATTTATTGAGTAGATAGAGCATAATTTATACTTTTTACTACCATGAGACATTTAGGTTACTACTATAAATGGTATCAAATTCTATTAAAACTTCAGCATCACTTCAGACTTGAAGAGTTATACACTTAGAGCTACGGATATTATTGTTATTTGTAAATTATACTTTAATTAGAAAATGGAAAAAATAAGAAATCACATGTAATACAAAAACATGTATGCACCCTCATCATATCCAGCTAGGTCCCCACAGGCAATTTAATTGCTTCTTTTTAAGAACGTGGGATGAGAGCTATAGACATCCTCATAGGGGATGTCCCCAAAGAACTCCGTCTCTCTATAACTCCACACTGATTCCCATGAGTTAGCCTCTGAAATCCTAATATGACTCAACGTGACATCATTTTAGAGGGATCAGAGTGTGTCCTGAGGGTCTCCTTGGCCATCGTCCACTCACACTAATGTTAATAGTTGTTAGTACATACAGGCCTTCCCTCTGACTCCTGATCTGAAGATTTGCTGTAAGCACACAATCATGGCCAGGGAATACATCTCAAGATGAATATCATATTTAAAATGATAACCCCTCTGTATTTGTCAGAGCTTCCCTTGTTTGCTAGTCACAGACACCATTCTGTGAGTGATACGGTAGAGTTAATTTTGTTTTTTCTTTTACAAATAAGGACAAGACAAGTGCCTCCTCTAAAATCATAGTAAGAATTAATGGTCAATCCAGGACTTGTATCCAGGTTTCTGACTCCATTTTGGTATTTTCCTCCACCCTTACCTGTCTTAGAGATCTTGGAATCTTTTGACCAATACCTGATAGAGAATATCACTAACGGTATGTACACATTATTCCATGGCTAAAGGTCAGACTTCAGGCTCACTATTCGAGATTGACTGTCCTTTCTTTCCAAGCAGCAAAGTAAGCTTCTATGTTTCATACACATTTTTAATGAGAAATGTAATTCATGCAAAAACCTACTATGAGTTATTTGAGCACATTAATAGATGTTTTGAGTTTTATATCTCATATATGAGTTAAGTCATACGGTTCTCAGTTTTTTTCTGTCTGACTTATTTCAGTTACCCCGATGATCTCAAGATCCATCCATGTTGTATATTACTCCTACTAATAGTTAGCCCAGGTCTTTTTAATCTACTTGTCAAGTTTGTCTCCTCCAGGTGACAGCAGTTTCACTTTAAAAGATAGCTCTTCAGGAATTTCAACCTGTTTCTCCAGAGACAGAAGACTCAGATCTACACCAGTCTCTTCTCAACACTGCTGGTCACAACTTTTGTCTCCCACCCGCTTAGGAACTAGGGGAACATCTCCTTCCTGACAGAGCAAGAGGGTGAGACCCTGACCACGACTCCACCCCCAACCCTCAGCAGGAAGTAGCTACAGGAGAGACACACCGCCCATTTTCCTAAAAGATTTCAGGGTCTCAAACTCTCGACGGGGGAAATGACAGAGTAGGTAGGAAGATAGATAAAAGGAAGAAGGGAGAAATTCTCCTGATCCATCATCAGCTGCCTTTAAAATAAAAAGATAAAGAGAAGAAACACAGGAAGAGGAGCTTGCCTGTTAGGAGGCCCATGAACAGATGCCCCGAATCTAGGAGTCAGACCCGGCCCCTCATCAGCTATCCCCAAATTGAAAAGATCAGGAAAGGAGAAATAGCCCCACTTATTTGACCATAGGCCCTACTTCCCCAAATCATATTACTATGCAGCTTTGGCCTTTTTCAGAAGGGTCATGCAAAAAAGGAAGGGGATGGAGCTTACATCCGTGGATACAAAACCTCCCACACGATGGAAGTGGGGGCTGCTTCCCTCTCTTGGGTCAGCCCATTCCACAGTTTTGGAGTGTACTTTCTTTTACTATTAAATTTTATCTATTCTATATTTTCACACACACACAAAAATGTTATTTTTATTTCGGTGAATTAATATGCTTTTATTATTGTTTCCCTTATACTCTGACCTGCTTCCTTTATTACAATTGTCACATGAAGATGTCACTTCTGAATAATAAGTTGATAAAGATAAAAATTGAGCTAAGTAAAGATCCCATATAATAATATTTATTATTACTGAAAAAAGAGCAAAACAAATACATTCAGTGATAAACCTATACCCAGAATATTTGGCACCAATTCTAAGTGTTAAAATGAAATATTTTTATATAAATAGTTTCTTAAAAATAAAATTTAAAATCACATACACAAGGACTATTTCAGTTAAAAATTATAGGTTTATATTTAAGAATTTATTATCAGACAGCAAATCATTGTTTTAAATGATACTATAAAAGTAGACTAATCTCATTTATCCATTGAACTCATTTCTCTGTCCATTCATGGGTGTTTGAGTCATATGGGGCTTGCATGAATGAGATACAGTATGTGGGCATGTACTTAAATATACATGTGACTGTAACTGCCTGTATGGGAGTGTAGATGGTTATATGAACAAAAGAAATAATGAAATATAATAAAAACAAATAAGAATTATAGGTTTATCCTTGATTCTTCCTAAACTATTTTTTCCTGAGGTCTTATATTTGTCAAGACACTTGCTTTATAGATTTAATAAAGAACTGGGGGGAATTAATTCAGAAATTTACAAAATTGTTGGCCTAGCAAGTCACTATTTTTCCCTAGATAGATTTGAGCTGCATGAAATGTATTGCTGATTCTCTGTAATTAGAATATGAATCTTATGGAAGACAATGCCTTCCCCACTGTCTTGTTAAAGGCACTCTTGATTTCTTAGTTTCTCAGACCACAGACCATAGGGTTCAGCATGGGGATGACCATGGTATAGAACACAGAGGACATTTTACTTGTGTCCATGGAATGGCCAAGCTGGGCTGTAAGTACATGAACATGCCTGTCCTGTAAAAGATGGAGATTGCAGTGAGGTGAAAGGCACAGGTGGAAAAAGCCTTTTGGTGTCCTTCGGATGAGTTCATCTTTCAATAACTATAAACAGGTAGGAGACCAAGATGACCAGATTAGGTCCTTGCTTTTCAATACATTGAATATTTTCTGCCACTCCCTTCTGTCCTGCAAAATTTCTGTTGAGAAATCAGCTGACAGTCTTATGGGGGCTCCCTTATAACTAACTAGTTGCTTTTCTCTTGCTGCTTTTAGGATTCTCTGTCTGTAACCTTTGCCATTATAATTGCAATGTGTCTTGGTGTGGGCCTATTTGGGTTTATCTTGTTTGGGATTCTCTGTGCTTCCTGGGCTTGCATGTTTCTTTCCTTCACCAGATTAGGGAAGCTTTCAGTCTTTATATCTTCAAAGAGGTTCTCAATTCCTTGCTTGCTTTCTTCTTCTTCTGGTAATCCTATAACATGAATGTTGTTGCACTTGATGTGGTACTAGAGGCCCCTTAAACTATACATTTTTTTAAATTCTTTTTTCTTTTTGCATGTTTTTTGCTACTTTATCTTCTGATTTGCTTATTCAACACTCTGCTCCATCCAGTCCGCTGGTGATTTTTTTATATTGCATTCTGAATTTCAGTTATAGTATTCTTCATTTCTGACTGGTCCTTTTTTATGGTTTCTATGTCCTTCTTTATGCTTCTATATGCTTAACTCTCTGTTGAAGTTTTCACTAAGTTCCTTGAGCGCCCTTAAAATCACTGTTTTGAGCTCTGTATCTGATAGGTTGCTTCTCTCTATCTTGTTTATTTCTTCTTCTGAAATTTTCCTGCTGTTCTTTTATTTGAGATTTTGTTTTGTTTTCTCATTTTGGGTACCTGTCTGTATTTGTTTCTATGTATTAGGTAGATCTGCTATGCCTCCCAGTATTGCTGGATAGCCTTATCAGTAGGTGCCCTGTGGGGCCCTGGCACTGTCTCCCTGGTCACCTGCTCCTGTAGATTCTGGTTTGATGCCAGTGCTATGCCTGGAACTACTCAGCAAAAGTCTCAGAGCACACCAATGCCAGTTGCAGCCAGCCTAGGGCCTGCAGACATAAATAGTTTTCCAAGGAAGGTTACAATGTGGATGGGGCTGTTGCTCACTGGAAAAAGTGCCTCTGGTATTGGCAGAGTTGGGTGAGGTGGGGCCTTAGTGAGTCAGCAGGGTGGAGCAAGCAGAGCTCACCAGACCAATCAGGTCCAGATTTGGCTGTGTGGGGGCGGGCGTAACACAGGAAAGATGGCACCCACCAGCTGGCTGCATGGGAAAAGAGCGCACCCAGGAAAAATTGTGACTATTCTTCAGCCCTTGCTCCAAAGCCACACACTTCAGTCTGTCCCCTGTATGCCTCCAACACTCTGAGTCACCATCCCTTTGCCAAAGACCAGGGTAAGTACCCACAAGTGACTTAGTCTGCACGGGCACTTTAAGAGGATATCTAGGTTTCCCAGAGCCTTCCATCCCAACTGGAGGTCAGAGTCTCTATTGATTTTTACAGACAGGTGTTGTGGGACTCCTCTTCCCTGTACTAGTGCTCTGGGCTAGGGAGCCTGGTATGAGGCTGGGGTCCCTTGCTCCTCCAGGGGGAACCTCTGTGGCTGGGATATCCCTCTTGACTCTCTACCACCACCAGAGGTTTGGCTCCTTTCATATCTGTGCCCCTCCTACAAGTTTCAGTGGCCTCCTCTTTTTTGTATCCTTAGTTATAAAGCTTCTGTTCAGCTAGACTTCAGATCGTTCTCCATGTTGGTTGTTCAATAATTTAGTTGTAATTTTAATGTGATCATGTAAAGAATCAGGCACAGTGTTTACCTACTCCACCATCTTGGATCTCCTAAAGTATAATTCTTAAATATTGGTAGAAACATAGACTGTTCTAGCTAAAAGGAGATAACATAACACAATCTTCTATACTCATAAATGATTGAACTAAAGTTCAGAAAAAGGACTTATGCAAAAATCACATAATTACTTACTGACTGGGATATGTTGGCTTCCCAATTCAGATTTTCAAACACTGACAGAGAATATTCATGCAATGAAATAGGTTAATGCAATTTAGTTCATTTCACTTCAATTACCACTTTGCCATCATCTCTATTTTATCAAGAGCCGAATTATATGCTAGCAAAACATAGTTTAATATATCATGTTCTAGCCTTCAATAGTCTTACAGGATAATAAGATACATAGAATGTATAATTACCACACAGTGAGATAATAAATAAATCATGTAAAAGGAATAAAGACATCTAGAGAATAAAAGTTAAGTGTGAGTTCAGGCTAGGGGTCTCTGGGTGCAAATTTTAGCTCCTCATCACTAAATGGCTGACTTCGGGTATTCCTTAATATCACTTGGCCACCGCTTTTCCCTTGAACTCACTATCAAACTGGATTGATAATGCAAACTGATGTAAGTTTTTACACATTAAGACTAGGATAGACGGGCATACATTGGAATAGAGGGAATTCCAGATAAAATAAGTCTGAAATCTCACATTCTCTATCCTCACTCTTACCATTTGCTTTTGTCCCAAATTCTTTCCACTCTCGTATGTCTTCTACATCTTCCTCCAATTTTCCACATAATATTTCTCTTCTACCTAAATGGTGGCTAGTCTAGCTATGCCAAGTAAGAATCCATTTATTTTCTGGGTCATCTTGCAAATTAACTAAGGTGTCTTAGACTCAATTCCCCCGTCTGTAAAATGGAGATAACAACATTGCCTGGCACTTAATAGACATCCAATAACTGTAGATTTTCTTACTATTTGAAGATAGTGACAGGCTCTATCTAGGGATCAAAAATGTAGGTAAGGTTAAGGAGATCGTGCAAACAAAATCTGGGATCCTGTGATCTCACCCATTTGATTTTCCTTTGCATTAATGTTATTAATCTATGTAAGAGATGATAATGGCTTGGACCAGCGTGGTAGTGAGAAAGGTATTATAATAAGAAACTATCCAATTCTGGATGTATTTCAAAAGTAAAGCTGGCTGGATTTTCCAATATATGGAACATGAGGCATTAGAGAAAGATGGAACAATGGTGACTCCATTTCTTATATAGCAATACAAGGAAAGGTATAAAAGAAGCAGATGTTTGGGAACGAACAGGAGAGACCATTGCAGGTTAGTCCTGCTGAGTTTGAGATTCCTTTTGGCCATCCAAGTAGAAGGGTTGCAGAAACAATTGAACTGACTGCATCAGATTATATTAACTCATTCTCTGAGGTGAGTGTGGTTGATTGGATTAATCTGCCACAGATCACTCACCCTCAGTTACTTCTGTGAAATGAAATTGATAATGTTCATAGCTACCTAATAATCATATTAATTATAATAGCTACTGTTTACTGAGCTTTACTGTGACCTGGGCAAGAATTACATCATGCAACCTCTACAAGCCTTATAAAAAACATACCATTAAGATTGCAACTTTATAAATGGGAATTCTAAGACTAAGAGAGCTTTTATTAGTTTCCCTAGTGTTGCATCACTAGTAAATAATAAAACAATAATCAAAACTGAGAAGTCTGATTTCAGAAACGACAGCCTAAACTACCATGACTAATTCCCTCCCGATTAAATAAAGTAATGTGCATAATAGCAAGCACTCAACATATCAAAGTGATTACTATTATTTCATCTAAGCAGCCTTTGTGCCTTCACACTTTTCTTTATGCTGGTTTGCACTTGAGTATTTCTTTCTTGTGTCAGAATTTATTTCAGTCTTTGCAGGTTTTCTTCCACCCCTGCTGATACGAAGCCTCAAAATTCTCTCAGAGAACAAGATTTTTTTAAAAAAATTCCTAAGAAGACATAGCATCTCTCCAGTATTCTTTGCAACGTTCAAGCCTCTGGATTGGTGTCTTTTATCCTCTCTGCATTTGTGTGTTCATCAAATTCTAAAAGGGGATTCATAAATTAAAAAAAAATATGGCTATGAACCATATCTCGGGTTATTATGGTGGCTCTATCTATGAGGAGTTGTGATTCGGTGCCTTCCTCCCTAGTCTGAGCTTTCTGTGTTCCATGCCAGCTACCACCCAGATTTTCTTTTTGCCAGAGCTCTGTGGAACACTGATATCACTTTATAAATCCTAAAAATAATTGTGTTACCAAAAATTTTTTGGAGTTTGGAAACAATACTCAAAACTGGCTAGAGAGTTAAATGCTTAGGAGACTACTAAAAACACTGAGAAGTATTTCAGGTGGTGAACACGCAATCCAATGTGTAGACAATGTATTCTGAAAATACATACTTGAAACCTATATGATTTTACTAACCAATATCATTCCGATAGATTTAATAAACATTTAAAGAAAGAAAGAAGTTTAACTGTAAATTGTTCATGGAATCGCTTTTTCCAATATCAACCTATTAACTCCCCCCACAGCATCAGTGTTTGAGAGATAAAAATTCTCTATTAGAAAGAAGTGGGTAATTCATAAAATTCCTACAAACTTCCCCCCTGGGGATTCAGAGTTACCCTGTGAACATTCATGATAACTGTCAGGGAGCCATTTATAATTTGCATGTTTTCATTATCTTCTCTCTTAGCTTGAGAATTCCGTGAGGACTCACTTTCATCATGATTTACCTTTTAGATACCATCAGAATGTCTGAAATGTATTCGTTATCAATAAATACTACATGAATAAATGAATAACTCAGAACCTTGTGTTTGTTTCATTGGTGGAGAGTAGAGTAAACAACCATTCTAATTTGCCCAGATCTGAGGGATTTACTGGGACTTGGAACTTTTAGGACTAAATCTGGAAAAGTCGCAGGCACACTGGCCCTATTGGTCATGCTAGGTGGTGGCGATTCTTTTGTTCTGTTGATTTTTGTTTCTAGTTATCTTAAGTGTGCACTCCCACCTTGTGTTGGGAATTGAGCTCAACTGGTCATGACTTATTTTGTTTAATCCTCACACCAATTCCAGGAAATTGGTATTATTTTGCCTTCGTTTCACTGATAGGAAGCTAAGACAAAGAACACACAGCCTGAACCCCCATCTGGTGCTGGAGCCTGTGTCCTTAACCACTTCTCTCTCCTGCCTTCCGAAATGAATTTTGCAGCCACAGCAAAGAGAAGAAGGTCATGAAATTCATCTTTGAAAATAAGCGCTCAAGTCATTCCCGTGGAAAATAATGTGGACAAGTGTAATCCACTCCCTGCTGGGTGAGATAGAGACAGAGGCAGAAAGAAACCTGGAAAGCCATAAATCTTGACATTAATCCAAGAGGCGAGTGACTTTGAATATGAGCTTTTAATATGTCATAAACAGGCCAAGCAAGCTGAGAGCTATTTTTAGCTCTGAGTTATGAAATACAATCACATGGGCAGGTGGCCTACATATTTAGTTTTATATTTGGTGAGGAGTTTTGCAATCTAAGTGAGAATGCCGTTCCACCTGCCATGTTTGGGAAAGGCAGACAGTCCTACAGATGCCGAGCCTGAGAACCAGCTGGTGTGGAGAAGTGGGAGATAGAGAATCTGGGGGCTCGCCTCTGAGCTGCCACTCGCCAGCAATATGACTTAGGGAGGGTTTTGTGCCTCAGTTTCCTCATCTGAGAAATAGGAGATGGGAGGTGAGTCAAGATACAGTAGAAACTTGCAGAGTAGATTAGAATCCTGGCGCTACCATTTAGCACCTATGTATCTGACCCTCAGTTTCACTATCTATAAAATGGGAAATTTAACTTGTCCCCCACAGATTCGTTGTGACTTTTAAAGGAATAATGTACATTAAAATATAGAAAACGTATCTGGCATAGTAACGGTACTCAATAAAATTGCAATTCCCTTTCCTTGAATGTTCAATCCTTCATCCACTCAGCAAGGGTCACTGAGTACCTGCCACATGCCAGGTACTAAGCTAGGTGCTAGGGACACAAGGGTGAAGGTGACAGAGTGCCTGTCCTCAAATCACTTATCATTTCATAGAACATGGTGACACTTCTCCAGCTTATTGGACCTTCAGGAAAGTCACTTCACATCTCTGAGCCTTAGTGTTATCAACTCTAAACTAAGATAATAAATTAAATGTTAGAGTAACCATAAGAAACATGCTCCGAGCCCAGAGCAACGCCTCCGGAAGTACTTGGGGAGGCTCAGGGTGGTCTCTCAGGCTCCTGACGCCACTAGGAAGTGTGAACGTCGTGTGCACTCACCTCAAGGCTGTCATTTTCTGATCACTTTAGGAAACAAGTCTGGAGATGGAGGGTTTTATCTCTGAGATTGGGAGCCATAGAAATCAGTCCTGAAGACAGTAAAGCAGTATTATTTGGCCATCGGAAGATCTCGTAGAATTGAGAGCAAATGAGGAGACTTCTCAGATCTTAGTTGCTGGGAGAGAGGCTCTGAGGTGGAGAGTTGCGTGCAGCTGGTTCACTGGGGCAATGCCCTTGGGGGCAGCACCTGTGAGGGAGGGGTGTGTGGCAGCGAGACCAGAGAGAGAGAGAAGCCGGGCCGTGATGCAGCCACAACAGGCCTCCACCAAGTTTTCAGGGAACGTGGAGCTCGTTGGCACTCAGGAACTGTCTTTGTAGTCCTCGCTGATGGGTCTTGGATGCCAGGTACCTGGGGTGAGGTGGCTCCCTTCAGCTGATGGCAATTCCTAGAGGCAGTTCGCCGGTGGCATGCACTACAGAAGCCATTATTGTTGACATAAGACATGCTTGGACTTGAAAGAGAGGAAATGTAAAGAGGAGCTAACTCAAAACCTAGAGAAAAGAGGTTGCTGCCATTAACTTCCAAACCATCACATTGGCTCTTGGATGTGTCTTTCTCTCCAGAGGTAGCCAGGCCAACATATCACTTAGGTGGAGAGTGACCATTATCTGAAGAGGAAACCAGTAATGTGTTTATAAGAACAAAGGTGACTCTACCAGAAGCATCCAGGGAGAAGCAAGCTCGAAGTGGGCTGTGGCCACCAGTCAGGGCAGCTGTGGGGTGCACTGTGGTCTGTAGGGGTGGGACACGGCACGAGGTGTGGCTCGCCACTTCCTGGGCACGAGACTCTCGGGCCACTTCCCTTCCCCAGGCCTCAACTTCCTTGTCTGTAACGAGGGGTGCTGGAACCAAAATAGCCCTAAGATCTCTGTGTACCAGTACTTCCAGATCTTTATCAAGATTGCTAACAAGGAAAAAAATGATTACAGAATAGATGGCCTGTAATTACCGTATGTTGCTGTGTATAACGTGCACGTTTTTGCCGAAATCTGTGAGGGAAAAATAAGAATGTGCATTATATGTGGGTAGTACTAATTCTGTATCTATCTAAACATTTTTAATTCTTTTATTTATGCTTAGGAGTCAAAAGCATAACTCTAAAAATCCATAACGATATCCATATGCAAAATAACACCCTAGAATTATGTAGAACTTTATACATAAAATTTCTTGTACCTTGTATCTTGTTCTTGTGTTTTGAATTATTTGTTACCTAAAATTTCTTGTACCCTAATATGTTGAAAAATAAATGCCAAAATTCCTTTATAATACAAACAAGTGCCTAGGTATAAACAGATAAAAATTTGAATTAAAAAATTAAAACCAAAGGTTGTTTTCTCTGGAAGTTTGGGCCAAAAAACGCAGGTGCACATTATACACGGGCGCGCATTATCCACGGTAAATACGGTACTTCAGGGTAAGAGGAACTCTGTGTCTGTGCTTTCTCTGCCTGATTCATTTTCCTACCGATTTGCAAACCGAAATGCGGACAGACATCTTTCGTATTACTGAGAGCTTTTTAATCCTATTGTTCTAGCATTTTACATTTCTATTTTTCAATCTTGGGAGGACAGAAACTTGTGTCTTATTCACTATGTAGTCCTTGGAGTAACTCTCATGGACTAGATGTACCAGTTATGTTTCATTACAGACACCAGCTCAGGCTAACGTAAAGGAAAAATAACAGGAGGTAATTGAAAGGCTATCAAGAGGGACACAGAATCAAAGGGAAACTGGGCACAAGGCAGGCACCAAGGGCATTTCAGAGGGCAGGGAAACATGTCAGCAGCAAAGGAATCATCTCCTGCCTGGAACGGCCTGACCAGAATCCCACTGATGGGGCTGCAGCATTCCAAGACTACCAACCACCAAGACTAAATATAAATGTGCCCTAGTCCAATCACGTGCCACAGAGCATAGGAAAAATTTCCTGTAGACAAAGCTATTGAACACAGAGTCGTTCATCTCTATGTGCATCAGTCACCACATATGCAAGAGGATTTGCTTGGTTAAAGTAAGAATTACATCTTACAGTCTTATATTTGTATTCACCAGGGCGCCTTTTCACATGGCAGAAACTTACCAGGAAAGAGTGTCTGTAAATGATTTATACATCAAATAAGTCCTCAATTGACATGTACTAAAATATAAGGCTACTTTTCTCAGAGAACAGGAAGGCAAGACTTACATTCAAACCTCGTTAACAGTACGCAGGCAAGCTAAGTTCTCAAAGCTGTGGTTTCCTCAACTGCAGAATTAAAGCATAAAACTATATCTCGTGCTGAACAAATGACAGTAAAAATGCAAAAATGTCTCTTGACACGTCAAGAACTTTCTAGAATTTAAAGGATGAGTAAGAGTCAAGATTTGGTTCTCCAAAAGTTTGAGCAAGTTAAATAAACTGTGGGAATCAGGGTTTTCTATTGTAAAATGAGAGGGTTGATTTAGATAATTTTTCAAGGCTTTTTGAGGGCTAAAGCATGCTGACACTATTAATGCTAGTTTCAATTGTCAAGAATTGACATTTTAATTTTCCTTTTGCTATACATAAAGCTAAACAGATAATTTTGTGCACAAAGAGAGCCTCCTATTTAGAAGGGAGCCGCCTATTTAGAATATGCAATCATGAATCCTTTTTCAAAGGGATTATCTATCCTGATATAAATAATTGCCCTGACTTACATGATTTCACATTCTGTTTTTGGACATTTCAAGAAGGAAGTCTTCCTGTGCTTTTATTGTACTATGTTGATCTACAGACCTTAACTCACAGTGTCTTTCATTCCTTGGACCATCCCTGCAGGGAGAGGGTGGGTGCTGTTAATAACCAAATGGGCATTTAGTCTCGGTTTGACAGATTTCCCGCGTGGAGGTGGAAAAGCTCCCCACAGTAATGTGTGTTCTGTAAATTGATGTCTTGCTGGCGACAAGACGTCTCCGTCTGAGTAGCTTCTGTAAATGAATAGTTGTGTAATGTCAGCTTGAAATGTGCCTGCTGTAGGACTGGGAGGTTGGAGGAAAGGAAGTCAAATAATGGGTGGAAATAAAGACTTGGACCCAAGTGGGATGGAGAGAGTGAGGGAGCTCAGAAGCCAAAAGTGGGAAGTACAAGGTCAGATAAGTGAGAGCTATTGCAAGAAGCTGAGCTGTATCAAATATGCATTCATTAGAATGGGCATGTTCGCATACCGTGTTTTGCTGTGTATAATGTACACATTTTTTGCCAAAATTTGAGAGGGAAAAATAAGGATGCACATTATACATAGGTAGTATTAATTCCATATCTATATAAATGTTTCTAATTCTTTTATTTATGCTTATGAGTTAAAAGTATAACTCTAGAAATCAATAACAATATGCATATGTAAAATAGTACCTGGACTATGATAATCATTTTTTATATAAAAAAATTATACATAAAATTTCTTGTACCTTGTATTTGTTCTTGCATTTTGTAATTACTTGTTACATAAAATTTCTTGTACCATAATATGTTAAAAAATAAATGCTAAAATTCATTTATAATACAAAAAACAAGTACCTGAATATAAACAAACAAAAATTTGAATTAAAAAATTAAAACAAAATTTTTTTTTACTGAAAGTTTGGGCCAAAAACCGTGGATACGCATTATACATGGGAGTGCATTATACACGGCAAAATAAGGTACTTTATTTCATGTTATCTTCACAATTTATTCTGTATGTTGTGTTCAAGGAGATTAAATAACTTTCTTGAGGTCACACAATTGACAAGACGAGTCAGGATTCATTCAGCTCTTGCTACTAGGCCAGTACTCTTTTATACTACAGTTACTTATAACATGAGTTTGAGATGACTTCCACATAAAATAGAAATATGTAGTCATTAGGCCTTTAACTTTTAGTAGATCTACATACATTTTTGCCTAAATTGAAAGAGGCGGAAATAACCATGCCCAGAAACATACCTTACTATGTACTGCCACAATAATGATATACTACAGACTGTCACTTTTTATAGGGACTCAAAGGCTTTGTTGTGGTAAGGCAAGTTCCTGCTTGGACTGAAAATTGAAAGAAGTTGAGGAGGAAATGAAGAGACAGGGGAGGAGAAGGGGAGAGAGGAAGTAGAAGAGGAAGAGCGGGAGAAAGAGGGCAAAAAGTCCATTACATTGACAGAGTAGGAAAGGAAACTGAGCTCAGACGAGTGTACTCAGTGCTGAGTAGCTTCTCAAACCTCTGAATGTAGGTGCCTTGAGCTCTGTCGCTTCTGTAAGTCACTGGGAAGGACTCCTATGTGAAGCCTGTTCTCCCATGTGTGTTGTTGGGCAGGCCCCGCTGAGAAAGCGGTGGGGCAGGTCTATGTTGTCAGGTCTGCAACCCAGAGAAGTGCCTTTTCTCTTTAGGAGATGGCAGCCATATACCAGAGAAAGCTTTGCCTACAGGTCAGCCTTATGTTCCAAAATTCCCTCCTCACTCCTCTCTGCACAAGACTGATGATCCACCCTCCCCACACAGGCTGCCCTGTGCATTGTGGCATTTGATCATCTCAAAACTGATTTCTTTGATTGAGCTCACCAAGATTTCTGTTTTTGACAGTTCAAATAGTCATTTTTGTGTGTGATCTTGAAATCATGAACTATGTGATGACTTGGATTGATTGTAGCTATAAACACCATCAAGCAATTGGATATGTGAGAAGTAAAGTGCATCCCTACTCCCTTCCCATGCATGCACATCCACTCACACCATGGAGTACAAGAAGCAAGACCTGAAGGCGGACTTCCGCTGTTCCTCATCATGTCATGCCTATCTCAAGAAGTAAATTGCCACAGGCTTTTTTTATTCTTGCAGCATCGAATGACAGAGCATCAGAAAGCAACAGGAATCCAGGGGTGAACTGATTTATTGAGAAAACAGAAGCAAAGGGGGCACAGGAAGCTAACATTTATTCACAAGAGTCATTCAACTTAAGGGTGCTGACAAATGCAAGCATTTAATTCAGAAGACAAATATTCTCTTTCGGAGCTCTTGGGGGAAAATGCTTTTCTTTTTTTCTCCAAACCTTCTGTAAGTTTTGGGAATTACGTTAGACACAAGCCAAAAACATAGAACAAAAGTGTAAGCTCTCTAACGAAAGGTATGTTTATTCAGGTTAAAGTTTAAATAATTTACCTTCTGAAACTGGTATTTACACGAGGTAGCTTATTGTTTTCTATCAAAATTGTCCCAACACTTTAGCAGAAGGAGATAAAAAATGTACCACCACGCAACCGATGAGTGACAGTGGGCTTGGAAGTGGTGGGGTTGGGAAAATTTAATACTGAGTCACTTGACTCTTGATCCAGTGCTCTGTTCTTTAAATCACAACCTTCTCTGAGACATTATTAAAAATATTGAAACCTCTTTTGTCAGCATTAGACACTTTACTTTGAAATCTCTGGGCCCAAGAAATGAAAAACCCCATGTTGTGTATTCCTATACAAGAAAGATGTGATCCTAACACCAAATTTTAGGAGTGAATGGAAATTTCTTCGAATTAAAAATGGAGACAGGAAATTCAGTGCATGCAGTTTATGTTTTCATGTGTGTGTGTGTGTGTGTGTGTGTGTGTGTGTGTGTGTGTTGAACCATGTCAAAAGAAACAAATGCAAGGAGGATGTAGACACCCCATGTTGTCATTCACCTAAAATAGGATGATCTTCCTAAATGAGATATTCAAAGTGCTGCTTTTTATGACTTTGCATAGCCAAAGAAACTACTGCCTTTGGAGAAGAAAGAGTTGGAATCTGCCAAATCTCAAAAATCATGATGGCATCTAGGCCTGAGCAAAGGTTATCCTATGGTTACCTGCCTACTTTCTACTCACGCTTGAAGATTGAGGGTGAAGTTTGCCGAGTATTTTCCAGAGAGCATTCTTCACTTCTTTGTTCCTAAGGCTGTAGATCAAGGGATTCAGCATGGGAATCACCACCGTGTAAAACACAGAGGCTATTTTGTCTGTGTCCATGGTCTGGCTGGAGCTGGGCTGTAGGTACATGAAGATGATTGTGCCATAGAAGATGGACACTGCAGTGAGATGGGACACACAGGTGGAGAAGGCTTTCTTCCGCCCTTCAGCAGAATGCATCCTTTGAATGGCAATGTAGATGAAGAAGTAAGAAACAAGGATGGCCAGGAGAGTGAAGAAGACATTGAAGCCAACGACAAAGAAAACAACCAATGTGCTGATGCGTGTGTTGGAGCACGAGAGAGCCAGGAGTGGGGGAATGTCGCAGAAAAAATGATTAATCACGTTAGAACCACAGAAGGAGAGTCTAAAGGTGTCTGCTGTGTGGATGGAAGCATTGAGGAAGCCACAGACATAGGAGCCAACAGTCAGGAGGCCACACACTCCTGCCGTCATGGTAGTGGTGTAATGAAGAGGTCTACACACAGCTGCATGACGGTCATAGGCCATGGAGGCCAGGAGATAGCACTCAACAGTGGCAAAACCCACGAAGAAGAAGAGCTGAGCAGCACAGCCATTGTAGGAGATGACTTTGTTTCCCGAGTGCAATGCAGACACCATCTTAGGAGCAACGGCTGATGAGTAACCCAAGTCTACAAAGGAGAGGTTGCTGAGGAAGAAGTACATTGGAGTGTGAAGGTGGGAGTCTGATCGGATGATCACCATCATGCCCCCATTCCCAACCAGAGTGATGAGGTAGATGAACAAAAATACCAGAAGGAGGGGAACCTGAAGATCGGGGTCATTGGTTAATCCCAAGAGGATGAACTCTGTTGCTCCTGTGCAATTCTCCATTCAGGTCAACTTCAGTCTGGGCTGTTGATGAAAGAAGAGAAGCCCATGACACTCAGATGAAAGGATGAGAGGAATGATGGGACAGGGAGGGGAGGATCCCCCCACCTTATCCTTCTTTAGTTCTTACAGCTGGACTAATAATCAAATAATAAAAATGACACAAGACTGGATTCACAGGAAAAAAGCCAATTTAATCTGAATGCATGCGAGAATGGGATGCTCAGATTACGAAATGAGGCTCAAAGAACATAACCAAACGAGGCACCTTGTTATAGCTTTTAGACAAAGAGACAATTAACTTGTGAGAAATGGACAGGACGAAGAAAGTTAGTGCTCATTAGAAAGGAATCTAAGTAAGGATTGGGTTTAGGGAGTAAATTAGTCAAGGCTACAAGGTTTGTTTGCACTTTTTTGACTCAGACTCTGGATGTTTTAATGCTGTGATCGGATCATCTCTTAGCCCTCCAGAGCAGGGAGGGCCCCTGTCCCACAGAGGTTTATTTCCTGCTTTTACAGAGATAGAAGAGAGTCAGAGAGCTCCTCCTGCTTCTCAAGTCATTATCATTTGAAATAATCAATATGCCATTGTAGTATGCCTTGGGGTAACCTGTGCTGGGCCCTGACAATATAAAAATAGACAACTAATATATGTTGAGAATGTACTATGTGTAAGGCTAGAGTGGCCCTTCTGTTATATAATAGCATTTAATCCTGTGAGATTGGTGCTATTGTGTCCATGTTACAGATGAGAAAGTTAAGGCTTGGGGAGCTTAACAGTGACCCCAAATAATCTAATTCGAGGTCACAATCAGAGTTTACGTCTTTATATTTCAGAGTCCTAAGTCCATACACTCAGAACTTGAATCATTCTACCTACGTGCAGTATCTACAACAAATTCTGATGTGTCTGGTAATATTGTTTCCAAGATTTTGTTTATTTAACTTTTAGAAATAAAAAAGAGAACAGCATGAAGTACAAAAGTATAAATCCCTCATTCCTTGTCTGCTTATTTCACTCCAAGAATATGGCCTCTATGGTGATTTCCTGACATTTCCTATGCACATATAATTATGTGGCATTAATCATAGTGATAGCTCACTGTATCCCAGGCACTGTTCCAAGGGCTTTACTTGTGGTTAACTCATTTAATCCTCACACCAATTCTTCGGGGTTGCTTCTATTATTTTCCTCATTTTGCACAAGGAGTAACTATACTGAGGACAATACTCCACTCCCTGTTTCTAGTTTGTCACCTTTATAAACAGTGCTCCAAAAGATTGAACAAGCAAACAAGGTGTTTTGCTTTCTTTCTTAGATTATTTTCAGCTTGGAAGCATAATGTTATACTTGGTCTGCTTTTTCTGGCGACTACCTGCTCCTAAAATCTAGTAGATTTTAGATGGAGACTGGAGAGCTATCATTATAAAATAACAACAACAACAAAATAACTATCACCTGAAGTCACATAATGGTAAGTGTTGGAAGTGGAATTAAAACTTTGGTCTGTCTGATATTAAATCCAGAGCTCTTAACTACAACTTTTAATGTCTTTATGAGTTTATCATTCAACAGTGATTTGATTGAAATTTGTATTTACTACATTTTTTGGTGTATAATGCCACACACTTTTGTCCAAATTTGTGAGGGGGAAAATAAGGATGTACATTATGCATGGGTAGTACTAATCCCGTATCTCTACAAATGTTTTTAATTCTTTTATTTAATGCTTATGAGATCAAAGTGTAAGTCTAGAAATCAGTAACAATATCTGTACATAAAATAGTACCCTGGAATATGATAATCGTTTTTCTAATATAAAACAATTTTATATGTAATATTTCTTGTACCTTGTATCTGTTCTGGTGTTTTGTAATTATTTGTTACATAAAATTTCTTGTACCATAATATATTTAAAAATAAATGTTAAAATTCCTCTATAATACCAAAAAAAAGTACCCAAATATGCAAGTAACAATTAAAATTTAAGTAATTAAAACAAAAGATCTTTCCCCCTAAAAGTTGGGGCCAAAAAGTGGGTGCACATTATATACAGGAGCACATTATATATATGGGGGCGCGCATTATACACAGGAGCACCTTTTACACGGCAAAATACGTCCTCCCTCCTCTGATCTCCTAAGCACGTGAGTCTGGGCTGATGATCACAGAATTAGTCGAACAGCCACCCAGCTCCTTCCTAGGTGCTAAGCCCCTTGGGACCAATACCATTTCCATCCCCTACTCTGGCCCCTTGCACACATAAATAAACCTTTGGCAAATTGCATAGGACATGTAAGTATTTAAACATTTCTTCATGCTAACTCTACAACAGTTTATTGTTCTCTCGTCTAGCTGGATCCACGTTTCCTGCCAAAACATGAGCTTGCACTTGAGGTATGAAAAATACTCAGAAGTGAGATTGGGATGGGCAGACCTGGGGGGAGAGGCTCGGTCCTAATTCGAGGGCATTGTCTCTCTCCCATGTCGTTCCTCAGTCTGGGGCTGTTTACAGGCTTTTCCTGTCCCAGATAGCAGGACGGATGGGAACAGGCTGAGACAAGGGGAGAGCAAATGGGTGCAGAAGAAAAGCAAGGAAGAAGCAAGAAACAGGAAGGAGAACCCACTTCCGCTCCACTTGGCCTTGGCTTACCTTGGAAAGCAACGTTTTTAATACCCCAGACAGAAGGGGCGGCCCCGCCCGGCCTGCTCAGACGGCGCTTCCACACACAAGTGCTGTGGCCGGGACTGTGAGGTGTGGCCACGGCCTGCCAAACGCCAGCGGGCCGCGCTGCTGTTGCACTTCCTCGTTTCCAATTCTTCACCTGTATAAACAACGCCCCAGTGAATACATACCCTTGTACACGTCTTCTCCTGCCTGTTTTTCTATCCCCCTTAAGATAACTTCTTAGAATTTTATATTTTTCTTCCCCTTCTTGCTTGTTGATAGATTTCCATCCAGTAGTGTAGCACTAACTTTCCAACTAGCAGCATTTTCCATGACGTTTGTCCAGTCCTTTCCATTTCTCTTTTCCTTTTGACTTTTGGCACGCATGTGCAATCTCTAATTCAGCAGACACAATATCCTATAACCTGTGACTGCTGTTCTCCGATCTTACATGTTAGGAACCTGAGGTAGGTGGCGGCTCTCCAGGTCACACAGTTAATTAATTGCAGCATCTATGCAGTAGCTCATCGGAGAATTTCTCGGCCTTGGTCAGAGGTAGGGACGGGGGCTGGGGGGGCTGGGAGAGGCTGTCCTGTGTTTCATAGGGTGCTTAGCAGTGTCCTTGGCCTCTACCCACTAGATGCCGGTAACATCCCCCACCCAGTTGTGACAACCAACAATGTCTAGAGACGCTACTAAATGTCCCCTGGGTGGTAGGAGAAAGGGACATTGTCCCTGGTTGGGAACCACCATTCTAGACTTTATAAAACTCTCTTTGTGTTCACGTTGTCATTTAATCACAATAATTTCATACGTTACATATTTGATATATCTTCCAGCATACATACAAGGGCTGCCCGGGAAGTGTACGACCATATAATAAGAAAAATAGAGGCATTTATGGCTGGATTTTTTCTGGACAGCCCTCATATAGATGCTACACCTATGTGAGAGAAAATGGCTAGTTCAAGGTCTGGAGCGCCAGCCAAATACTGCTGCTCCCTGGTGGGGCAGTCCTAGAAGAGAAAACTGCTCGCCATGTACTGTGATCCTTCAACTAAAGATTATGTGCATCCTCCTATCTCATAAACCCACCTCCCCGTACACGGGGTGGGATAAACACCCCGGAAAACTCCAAGAATGAACAGCAGCTGACTTGGCGTGGATTCTGACTTCTATTCCAAAACACCTTCTCAAACATGCATTCGCTCAATTTCCTTGGTTAATCCTGACCCCTTGGTTGTATTCACCTGCTCTGTTGGTCTGATTGCTAAGTTACCACATACTCCCTACGATGAACCGTCCTCACACTGCCATCTTCGCACATGAGCAATTAATACTCAAGGCATTTTCTAGGGCCCCTGGACGGACAACCCTTTCCGTTCCACGTTGCAGTCACTGTTAATAAATGCGTCTGGGTCCAGAGAAGCAAAGAGAACTCTGGGATTGCTCAGAGAGAGGGAAGGCTGCTTTTGCTCAGTGCCGTCCCTGGAGAGTTGTGAGGCCCCAGCTCAAACCCCATCGCTGCTACTGCTGGTGTATTTCCTCCCACCCACATCCTGCAAAGGCGGAGCCTTTCTGCACAGGCCAAAAATAAATATCAGAAGGAGCCTTGAAAAAGACATTTTAAAAATACTTAGCTAGTACATGTGAAACGGCTTTGTTTCAGAAACAGCAAATGGGAGAGTATGCTGAAAACCGAAAAACATCACAACTTAAGGGATTCTAGAAGTCTAAACCACCAAGAAAGATAGCCTGGAAATAAAAGTGTCACCAAAATGGGTTCTAACAGGGTTTGAGGAATCCACCATAGCCGTCACATCTCATGGGGAGAGTTCCACAGGAGACTCAATGGAACGCTGAATTCCACAAAGAAAGAGACAAGTTCTGTCACTGTTTTGTGACTCATTGCTCTCGTCCTAGACTAGTGCCAGGCACACAGCAGAGACCTTTAAGTATTTGCTAAATCAATGAATGGACTAGAAGCTCAACAGCTGAGTTAGAATAATGGTTTCAATGCTTACAGGCTGTGGGCTGTGGGCAAGTTAACTTCCCTCTATCAGCAGAGGATTAAGATAAAGTATGGAACACTCCAGCCAGTGTGTGGGCTGTGATGGGTGTTCAATACAAACTAATTTATGTATCTTTTCTTCTTATTAAACTGCTGGTTGATAATATGAACTTGGTTCTTGGATTTTGTTAACATCAGTTGGTAGCAACACTCTATGTAGCCATGACTGTCAGTTTCTGTTTAAGAAATTGTGACCCCAAATTACCTATGGAAGGCTCACTCTGTCCCAATTTTTTTTTTAATGAAATGTGGTAGAGGAGAGTAAGGAAAATGAAATGGAGTCATGTTTATACCTACTTCTGAGTCCCTTTCTCCTAGACAAACCCATTATTCCCACCCACAGGGCGAAGAACACTGCTTTAAAAAAATGGTCAAGGAGAAACATACCCAGTTCCTTGGGAATTATGAGATCTCAATTTAGAGCTGCCTGCCACGACTGAACTTTTTGGAGTCTGAGAAAGAAGCTGCTTACATGCTGAGGACCTCAGATTTCGAGTAGTAAAAGCTTTCGTGAGGCTGAGTGGTAAGTAAGAACGTGACGGCACTTGGGCTGTGGTTGCGGCCGGATTTAGAGCCGAACTGGGTGGCACCAAACCGAGTGAGAGGGCCAGGGTCCCCCGGCAGCTGGCATCTATGTAGGTTTGGGATCCTCTGGAGGGAAGGTCCCTGAGGTCTCAACCCCAATGCAACTCAAACAAGCAATCGAAACACTACTTTCCTGAGGAAATGAAACATCGTGATCTCAGAGGCCCAGGAGGATCCCCTCCCACTCCGTGTTCTTCAAACACACGCTAAAATTATTGATGATCAACTTCCATCAAAAATGCCATCAGAGGAGCTGAGGGTCCAGCCATCCCCACTCAGCCCAAAGAAGACTTCCTGTGAGTACTGGGATCCGGCTCTTTCTCTAACGCTAAGTGGGAAGAAATGTTTAAATGCAAAATACAGATAAACGTCAGAATCCCCATTTTGCCTAAAACCGGTTCTGACTAAAGAACTCCAAATTCTAAGGAGCTTTATGGACATTTCCCTCCCAATCAACTTCATTTCAAATGAGCTTTAATACGGAGCTTACAGAAAGCAAAGGAGTCGATGTCAGCTGCTACTGAACTGGATATTGATGCCGTCTATGTTTGGAAGTCGTTAAGTACTGCGCACACGCTCGTTTGCTTAATGTTTACACAGCTCCACAAGAAATGGCTCACCTTTCCAATTTTACAGATACGAAAACTTCAGTGTGTTTCTGGGGTTCAGATCTTGGTTTCTAATAACATTTTTCAGTAAAAGGAACCAGGGCTCCTTGGAGAAATAACTCCTCCTAGGACTATAGCAGGGAAGAGACCAGAAAAGTTGGAAGCATCTTCCAGTTCCAGAAAGTCTGTCTGACTCAAAGTCTATGTACCTTTTTCCCGACGAGCAGGGGCACCCTCGGAACCCAGACAAGCGTCCTGTTTCCATGGGGGCTCCCATGTGTTCCGGTAAAGTCATGGAAGTGAAGCTTATCTACCCATTTTTATTTCCTTTCATGAAACGATTTTCAAGGAAGAATTTCCTGCTAGAAACAATTATTTACTTATTTTTTAATAAAAGAACATGAGAAGGGGCCAATCGGTGGCAAGCCAGGTGGTACGCGGGCCAAGGATGCTTTTGCACCACTCGGGGGATTTCATAACATCTAATCTCCTGACCCCACAGACTAGATTTTTCTCCTCGTTACTAAACTTGATCAATCCAACAACTGAGGGAAAAAATAGAGAGGGGAAGAGGAAGCAAGAATAAAAAGGAAGAATGGAGAAGCAGAGCAAGGAGGAGGGAAGGGAAGTGGGGAGGGAAGGAGAGAAGCCTCTACCTACAGCTCCAACTCCCTAGCAACTGAGACAATCTAGACAAAACGTCAGGCTCTATAAAATAACTTAGGACCCTCCTTTATCAGTGTTTAACCTCCTGCACAATTCAACAGCCTTAACTAAAGACGGTGTGCGTCGTTACTTGGAAGGGTCCTGAATTTGGGCGAGTGGCCTGGTAGTCTCTCCACTCCTGGGGGGTACCTCCACTTTGACCCCCCTGGCTCCTTCACTGCTGGTCGTCTTACAAAGTCCAATAGTGACTTCCTCTTCAAATAGGCAAACATTCGTGTTTTAGAAAAATAAAAAGAAAGGGGCCAGTTCTGGCTTTCGGGTTAGTTCAAAGCCAGATGTCAAGTTCTGTCCGTCCATCTACGAGTTAATGCTGCCACCTTGCGGCCACTTCCAGCGTTTCATGTGATGAGCCCTTTCCTGGGGTGCTGGCTGGGCAAATGAGAGCGGGTCTTCGAGGCACTGACCAGTAAGTTCATAGAGGAAAACCCTTGGGACTTAGAGGAAGAATCAAGAAGCTGCTAGTCTGTCTAAAAATGTTAAGTTCATGGACATCTTTTAAGACCTGAGAGATCACTAGGTGTTAAGGTGCACAAGACACCTAGCCCAGAGGTGACCAGTACAGTTCCCAGGGCCAGATGCACGGAGGCAGATCCCAGCTCTACCCCTAGTGCCTGGGAAGCTCATTACAAGTCACTTAGCCACCTCTCCATTCCGCTCTTTCTAATTGGAGAGTTGCTGTGAGAATTACTAGATGTATAATACTGAGCACTGTATAGGTATGAGTTGTGTAAATATCTAATTCAGTCAAGGAATGAACTGAAATTCATAGAGGTGAAGTGATCTGCCCAAAGCCACGCCAATAGTTAGAGGTGTAACGAAAACCTCTGGCCCTGAGACGCCTGACTCATTTCTATCCATCCACTGCCCTGAGCTTCTGTGGATTCCTTAGCTCCACTCAGGCATCTGCATTCCGTATGGATGACATTTCCTCTCCTTTACTAGAACTGAGGCCATCTAACGTTCATTTCACCTCCGCTTCTCTGTTTGAATCCATCTTGTCTCCCGCCTTCCTGTCTCAGAACCTCCCTCTTCTTTCCCTGGCCCCTCCATCTATGTACTGTTGATACTATGTCTGTGTACTTTTGTGAGATTTCACAGCAGTTAGGCCCTGTCCTTGCTACCCTCTCTTACTCAGTCCTACCCTATTTATCCACAAACATGCTTTAGTTACCCAGTCCTTTCCCCAAAACTCCCCAGAGGCTTTCTCCCACCCTAATATACCCTCTTGTCCTACAGATACCGCCCCCCCTTCTACATTCAAAAGTATCAAGAGCAATCTACATCACCTCCCATCCTGTCCTCAATCCACTACACTTCCAGCCTTGACTATTTCCACCCCGGCCTATTGAAACAATATTCTTAAAGGTCACTCCAGAGCGTGAAGAAAATGGGTTTTCTGCTCAACAAGCAGAAGCCAGCCATTGTATCCACATCGGTCAAGATCACAGAAGCCAACGTGAATATCACCTACGAAGACAGGGCCGCCAAGACGCAGCCAGAGATCACTCTGCAGCAAATACTGTCTTAGATTGCTAAAAGGAAGTGATTTGAGGGGAGAAGAATGACTTTTCATCCCTTGGAGTAGAAAATGAGAAAACAAAACTTAAAATATACCAGAGAAAACAAACAATGGGTGAAGTGATCAAAGTTCAAACAAATGCCCAGTTAGACTGCAATCTAGAAAAGAGCAGAGTGAAAGTATTGTATTTGTTGAATGAAGGAAGCTGTTGGAAATGACAGACAGACAGACGCTGAGGCTGCTGGGCTCAACACCGTACTCGAGTCGTACAAGCTCAATAACATTCAATATCTGCTTGGGTGTGTATTTATATGCCTAACAGTAGCTCTGGGATTATTGTGTTCACCTGTGGGTATAATAAAGTGTCTATTTAATAAAATAAAAAAAAAAGGACCAAAATTTGCCTGTTGGTGAGTTTGGGATTAGCAAACAGTGATACCACCTAGCTGCTGATCGGATGTGAAATTGCATCTTTGCCGCTGTATTCTTTTAAAAACTGTTTCAGACTGAATCGTGTTCCCACAAAATTCGAATGTTGAAGCCCTATCCCCAAATGTGTCTGTCTTCGGAGAGGGGGCCTTTGAGGAAATAATTAAAGTTAAATGAGGTCATGGGGCAGGGCCCTAATCCAACAGGATTGGTGTCCAGAGGAAGAGATACTAGAGGACACAGAGAGAAAAGACCACATGAGGACACAGAGAGGACATGGCCATATGCAAGCCAAAGACAGAGACTCCCGGCAACAACCCAGCCCACCAATACCTTGATCTTGGACTTCCAGCCTCCAGAACTGTAAGAAGATAAATTTCTGTTTTTAAGCCACTCCGTCTGGTATTTTTGTTATGGCAACCCTAGCAAAGTAATCAAGTAACAGTGATGATAAGAATTTTCCTGGGAATTTTTCTTGAATTATGGTTAGGCCATTGACAGGTAATGAAAATCCTGGCATTGGAAGGTTCTTAACTTCCTCCCTGAACCAAGGTTAGCTATTTCCTCTCTGTGGGAGATGGCTAACAGGATGGGTTTCCTGCACCATGGAAATCATCACTCTTGAGCATTACTCTGTCAATGTGTTGCTGCAAAAGAAGATTATGAGCTCACACTCACGCTCTCCTCCTAATCCCTCAGCACTTTCAGTTCCATCGGCTTTCATCCTGAGCCTTAAAAAAGATTTCTAAAATCATCCTAAAACAATGAAAAGCCTGCTACAGTTTCATGGTCTCCATGGAAATGCTAGACAGGGAAGCTATGTTGACTTCTTCACTTATCTCTTGCACTGTCTTGTTAATGCCTTTTTATGGATGTTCTTGGCAGTCTACGGAACCCTTTTCTCACTTACTATGTTGGTTAATCCCCTCAGCAAACCCTTGTGAAGGGTATTATTACCCACACTGAGCATGTTATGAAACAGAAGTTTGGGGAAGATAAAGGGCTTAACTAAGGTTTACACAGTGTGTAAGCAGTAGCGCCAACATTTGCACTTTGGTTTGTCTGGTGCCTACTGTTCTCATCACTATACCTCAAAACAGCACAGGCTATAGCAGTGGGTCACTGCCCTGCCCTGGTGCCCTCATTTGCTCTTAGAGAATTCACCTCATGGACCATATTTCTGAGATCTGCTTGTATCATTAATGTAGAGCCTTAAAAAAAATGTCCCAGGCAAGAACTAAGCAAACCTTGGTCTGATTCTAGCGTTACCACTAAAATGGAGTGATCTTGGCCCGTGCATGCCATCGATCATTTCTACCATGGGTAAAACAGAAATCACAGTCCTCGCCCACGCCCTTCCTCAATCCTCTCCACTTCTACTACACTAGACAAAAGGCATTAAGCTCTCTAGAGCTGGGAATATTTTAAAGCTTTGCAAATAAATATCTTACCGTGCATTCAAAGTACTGTGATGATGAGTGATCCGAAGAGGTTTTCAGTGGGTTTTTTGCTTATAGGCTAACCCCTTCATAACTTCTCCCAACAGATGCTGCAAGTTCCCCGCTCGGTGTTGGCACTCATTGCTAGGTGGACGCTACTGCGTTCAAGCACCTGTGACTTAGACCAAGAGCTTTCCTTGGTCAGAGAAGCACGTCCAACTTGCATACAAGGCGAACTAGAGGAGGCAGAGGTGGGGGAAGGGTTGGTTGACATCCCACGTGTCCTACAATAAAGCCCAGAGGTCCTCAAGAACATTAAGCTCCCACTTCCTACAGCAGTAACCTATTCATGAACACAAGCTGCACTAGCCTTCTTCCCTTTGCTGTCTCACTTCCCCCACTCACCTACCTGTACTCCCAGAGTTCCCGTCATAAGTAGACCATGGCACACGAGTCTTAGGTTCAAGGTTCACTTCTAAGAAAACCCAAATTAAGAGATACTCCAGGATGAGTGATGGCTTCCCCAGACAGTTTGTGCAAAGGAATGAACCGAGTGACAGACACACACACCCTGCACCACCTCTGCCTTCTCTTCCTCACAGGTGATGTGTTCTGTGTCATCCTTCCTGCTCCCCATGTCCCCTCCCTGGCAGAAAGCTCTGGAAATCTCACCTTGCCCAACTCACAGGTATTTTTATATGTCTTGTAACTTTCTCCCCTCCTACTTTCCTCTCTTTCAAAATTTTCAAGTTGCCTTAGAAAAATCTGTCTCCAGGGGCTAAGCTTCTCACTTTATTTTTTATTTTTTAAATATATTTTTTATTTTTCAATTACAGTTGAAAGGCAGGGGGACCTGGAATGAGAAGGTCGTATTTTTCAAGTGTCATTGGACATAACGAAAACCATCATCCACAAACTTCAAAGCACTCTATTCCAACCTCTTGCAAACCTAATTTTCTTCAAGTACCAACTTTCAGGATAAATGTCAATCCAATTATCTTAGGATTTAAAATTTTTCTTTTTTGTTCACAAGTAAGACATCAAGAATTCTTTTTCTCATTTATTTTTCAATTACATTTGACATACAATATTATATTAATGTCAGGTGTACAGAATAGTGATGGGACATTTATATAACTTGCAAAATTCTTATTCTGATATATTTGGTTTCCATCTGACCCCATACATAGTTATTACAATGTTATTGATTATATGCCCTATGCTGCACTTTACACCCTTGTGACTATTTTGTGACTATGAATTTGTTCTTGATTTCTTCCCCCTTTTCACCCATCCTCCCCACTCTAACAAATCTGGTACCCATCTGACGCCACCCATAGTTATTGCAACATTACTGACTATATTCCCATGTCATACCCTGTATCCCAATAATTATTGTTTCATAACCACTAATTGAACTTCCCAATCTCTTCCCCTTATTTCACCCCTCCCCCATTCCCCCTCCCATCTGGCAGCAAACCAAATGTTTTCTATATCTGTGAATCTGCTCCTGTTCTGCTTGTTTATTTTGTTCTTTAGATTTCACCTATAAACAAAGTCAACTTGCATCTGTCTTTCTCTTTTTGACACTCCACACAGTGTATTACACTTCATGTCTTTTGATTGGAGCTTTTAACCCAGTTAAATTGAAGGTAATTGTTGATGTGTACCTATTGCCATTTTATTGTTCATAATTTTGCTCCCCCCTCTCCCATCTTAATGTAGTCCCTCTAACATTCCTTGATGAACTCCTTTAGCTTTTTCTTGTCTGGGAAGCTCTTTATTTGTCCTTCAAGTTTGAATGATAGCCTTGCTGGGTGGAGTGATCTTGGTTGTAGGTCTTTGCTTTTCATCACATTGAACATTTTTTGCCACTCCCTTCTGGCCTGCAAAGTTTCCCATCAGAAATTAGCTGACAATCTTATGGGGGCTCCCTTATAAGTAACTAGTTGCTTTTTTCTTGCTGCTTTTAGGATTCTCTCTTTGTCTTTAATCTTTGCCATTGTAATTATAATGTGTCTTGGTGTGAGCCTATTTGGGTTTATCTTGTTTGGGACTCTCCGTGCTTCCTGGGCTTGTATGTCTGTTTCCTTCACCAGGTTAGGGAAGTTTTCAATCAGGTTCTCAATTCCTTGCTTTCTCTCTTCTCCTTCTGGTACTTCTATGATGCAAATATTGTTGCATTTGATATTGCCCCAGAGGCCCTTTAAACTATCCTCATTTTTTGGATTCTTTTTTCTTTTAGCTGTCCTGATTGGATGTTTTCTGCTACCTTGTCTTCCAATTTGCTGATTTGATCCTCTGCTCCATCTAGTCTGGTGGTGATTCCTTCTATTGCATTCTGAATTTCAGTTATAATATTCTTCACTTCGGACTGGTCCTTTCTTATGGTTTCTGTGTCCTTCATGCTTGCTATCTCTCTGCTGAAGTTTCCACTAAGTTCCTTGAGGATCCCTAAAATCATGATTTTGAGCTCTGTATATGATATGTTGCTTGCCTCCATTTTGATTATTTCTTCTGGAATTTTCCTGCTGTTCTTTTATTTGAGACATATTTTTTGTTTCCTCATTTTGGATATCTGTCTGTATTTGTTTCTATGTATTAGGTAGATCTGTTTCATCTCCCAGTATTGCTGGATAGCCTTAGGCAGTAGGTGCCCTGTGGGGCCCTGGCACTGTCTCCCTGGTCGCCTGCACTGGGTGCACCTGCAGATTCTGGTTTGATGCCAGTGTTGTGCCTGGAGTGACTCAGCAAAAGTCTCAAAGCACACCAATGCCGGTTGCTGCCAGACTGGGGCTTGCGGACTTAAATAGTTTTCCAAGTAAGACTGCAATGTGGGCGGGGCTGGTCACTCACCAGAGAAAGTGCCTTTGGTGTTGGCAGAATTGGGTGAGATGGAGTCCCAGTGAATCAGCAGTGTAGAGCAAGTAAAGCTCAACAGACCAATCAGGTTCAGATTTAGCTGTGTGTGGGCGGGCGCAACACAAGAAAGATGGCGCCTACCAGCCGACTGCATGGGAGAAGGATGCACCCAGAAAAAATGGCGGCTGTCTTCCAGCTCTTGCTCTAAAGCCACACATCTCAGTCTGCGCCCTCCTTCCCCCCGGTATGCCTCCAACGCCCTGAGTCACCATCTCTCTGCTGGAGCCCGGGGTGAGTACCCGCGAGTGAGTGAGTCTGCACGGGCCCTTTAAGAGGACGTCTGGGTTTCCCAGAGCCTTCCCTCCCAACCAGATGGTCGGTCCCCACTATCTTTCACAGTCGGATGTGGGGCTCCTCTTCCCAGCACCAGTGCTCCGGGCTAGAGAGCCTGGTATGAGGCTGGGGTCCCTCACTCCTCTGGGGGGAACCTCCGTGGCTGAGATGTCCCTCCTGATTCTCTACCGCCACCGGAGGTTCGGTTCCTTTCGTGTCGGTGACCCTCCTGCCAGTCTCGCCGTGGCCGCCTCTATTTCGTAACCTTAGTTATAAAGCTCCTGTTCAGC